>WNGS01166830.1:33430-55646 GCA_020271785.1 Procambarus virginalis
AACACTATTACCATCACACCACCACCACTTACCACACTACCAACTACCACACCATCATACCACACCACACTACCACACTACCACTCCCACACCACCATACCACCTACAACTACCACACCACCACTACCACACCAAACCACTCACTACTACACCCATACTAACATAATCCCTACCACTCCTCCACGATCACACTAACCACTAATACATATTCACCTACCACACTACCACTCACACCACCACTTCCACCCTACAACTACCACAGCACCACTACCACCTACAACTACCACACCACCCTCCACCTACAACAACAGCACCACACCACGCTACAACTACCACCCCAACCACTACCACACACCACGCACAACTACCACCACCACTACCACCTACAACTACCACACGCACCACTACCACCTACAACTAACCACACCACCACTACCCACTACCACTACCACACCACCACTACCACACCAACCACTACCAACCACCACTACCACTACACTACCACACCACCACGACCACCTACAACTACCACACCACCACTACCACCTACAACTCTACCACACCACCACTACCGGCCACTACCACTACCTACACCACCACTACGACACCACCACTACCACCTACAACTACCCACACCCCACTACCACCTACAACTACCACACCACACACTAACACCTACAAGACTACAACAACCACCACTACACCTACAACTACCACACCACCACTACCACCTACAACTACAACACCACCACTACCACCTACAACTACCACACCACCACTACCACTACAACTACCCACCACCACTACCTACAACTCACACCACACACCTACACTACAACACCACCACTACCACCTACAACTACACACTACCACACCCACCACTACCACACCACCACTACCACTACACTACCACTACCACACCACACAACTACCACACCACCACTACCACACACCCACTACCACACCCCACTACCACAACCACACACTAACTACACACCATCTACCACATTACCACCTACAACTCCACACCACTACTACCACCTACAACTACCACACCACCTACCACTACCCTACACACCATACTACACAAACCACTTTAATACATATCCCTTCAACTCCTCCACTATACACTACCACTATACATATCAATACCACAATACAACTACCACAACACCATACCACGAAGCTGTGACTTGTATTTTTGTCTATATCTGATATGAGAATAAGGAAAAGCCGCGGTGCAAGGAGTGTACCCTGAGGTACAGAGCTTTTAACTGCACTTGGACTAGATTTTATATGGTTGACTATTACTCGCTGAGTCATGTTTGACAGAAAACTGAGTATCCAGCGTCCTACTTTACCGGTTATTCCCATTGACTTCATTTTGTGTGCTATCACGCCATGGTCACATTTATCGAAAGTCTTTGCGAAGTCCATGTATATCACATCAGAATTCTGTTTTTCTTCTAATGCCTCAGTGACTTTGTCATAGTGCTCAAGTAGCTGTGAGAGGCATGATCTTCCGCTCGAAATCCATGTTGGCTTGAGTTGTGAAGGTCATTGGTCTCCATGAAATTGGTGACCTGACTCCTAATCACTCTCTCAAATACTTTTATTATGTGCGATGTTAGTGCAACTGGTCTATAATTCTTTGCCAATGCTTTGCTCCCTCCCTTGTGTAGAGAGGCTATGTCTGCTACTTTAAGTGCATCTGGTATCTCCCCCATGTCCAAGCTCTTCCTCCACACTATACTGAGTGCCTGTGCTATCGGCACTTTGCATTTCTTTATAATATTGAATTCCATGAATCTGGATCTGGGGCAGAGTGCATGGGCATGTTTTCAATTTCACTTTCAAAGTCTAGTGCGCTCGTGTTGATATCAGTTATATTTACAGGGGTTTGAATATCCCGCATAAAGAAATTGTCTGGATCTTCAACTTTCATGTTGTTTATTGGAGTGCTAAACATGTCCTCATACTGCTTTGTTAGGATTTCACTAATTTCTTTGTCATCCTCCGTGTATAAACCTTCACTTGTACGAATAGGTCCGATACTGGCAGTGGTTTTTGCTTTTGATTTGGCATATGTGAAGAAGTATTTTGGATTTTTCTTTATTTCCTGAATTGCTTTCTGTTCTAACTGCCTTTCTTCAGTTTCATATGAGTGTTTCAATTTCCGCTCGATTTCTTCGATCTCCCTATTTAAATTATTCCTTCTTTGACGGGAAATTATTGTCTGCATAAGCATTTCCGTTATTTTTTTCCTTCGGTTATAGTGTCGTCTGCGTTCTCTTTCTACGTTGGATCTCTTTCAGGCTTTCCTTAAAGGAACATGTTTCAGACAGACTTGATGCGCTTCCGAAGTCAGTTTTTCTATTCCTTCTGTAGGACTTGTATTACTTAGAACAGTTTCCCATGGAATGTTTGTAAGTTCCCTGTTTATTATCTCCCAGTCTATCCTTTTATTATTAAAATTTAATTTACTGAACAGCCCCTCTCGCTTTATCAACGTTTAGGTCTGTTCTGAGTATTGATGGTCGTTTGCACTTCAATAAGCTTGTGATCTGAGTATGTGGTATCTGATATCGTAATGTCTCTGATAATGTTTTCATTGTTCGTAAAGACCAGATCTAGACTATTTTCATTTCTCGTTGGCTCCGATATCTGCGGGTTGAGTAAAAATTTGTTACAGAATCTAAGTAGTTCTCTAATCTGTAGTTGGTTAGGTCCCGATAGATTTCCTGGTATAATATTATTGTTTGCTATTTTCCACCTGAGACTAGGCAAGTTGAAGTCACCTAGGAAGATAATATCAGGTATCGGGTTCTCCAAATTATCAAGGCTATTCTCTATTTTGTTTATCTGTTCTGATAATAGGGTTGGTAACACCTCTTTAGGCGTATTCTATTTTTGTCGTAATGCATAATCGATAATTTATCAGGTATATTATAAATATAATTTTTACACAGAGTAATCTCACTAACGCCATGTATCAATGAGAAAATCCGTAGGAGCTGATAGGAGAATTCGGCTCCTACGGATTTTTCTTATTGACGTATCACGTTAGTATTCACCAAGTTGTATTCACCTAGTTGTGCTTCGGGGGGGGGGGGGGGGGTGAGCTCTGCTCATTCGGCCCGCCTCTCAACTCCCAATCAATCAACTTTTACTAACTAGTAAAAAAAAAAATCACACACACACACACACACACACACACACACACACACACCACACACACACACACACACACACACACACACACACACACACCACACACACACACACCACACACACACACACACACACACACACACACACACACACACACACACACACACACAACACACACACACGATCTCCCAGAGGGTATAGACTCATTCCTCTCAATGTTTGCTGACGACGCCAAAATTATGAGAAGGATTAAGACAGAGGAGGACAGCTTGAGACTTCAAGAAGACCTGGACAAGCTGCAGGAATGGTCGAACAAATGGCTGTTAGAGTTTAACCCAAGCAAATGTAATGTAATGAAGATAGGGGTAGGAAGCAGGAGACCAGATACAAGGTATCATTTGGGAGATGAAATACTTCAAGAGTCAGAGAGAGAGAAAGACCTGGGGGTTGATATCACGCCAGACCTGTCCCCTGAAGCTCATATCAAGAGGATAACATCAGCAGCATATGCCAGGTTGGCTAACATAAGAACGGCCTTTAGAAACTTGTGTAAGGAATCTTTCAGAACATTATATACCACATATGTCAGACCAATCCTGGAGTATGCGGCTCCAGCATGGAGTCCCTATCTAGTCAAGCATAAGACTAAACTGGAAAAGGTTCAAAGGTTTGCCACCAGACTAGTACCCGAGCTGAGAGGTATGAGCTACGAGGAGCGACTGCAGGAATTAAACCTCACTTCGTTGGAAGACAGAAGAGTTAGGGGGGACATGATCACCACATTCAAGATTCTCAGGGGAATCGACAGGGTTGATAAAGACAGGCTGTTTAACACAAGGGGCACACGCACTAGGGGACACAGGTGGAAGCTGAGTGCCCAAATGAGCCACAGAGATATTAGAAAGAACTTTTTTAGTGTCAGAGTGGTTGACAAATGGAATGCATTAGGAAGCGATGTGGTGGAGGCTGACTCCATACACAGTTTCAAATGTAGATATGATAGAGCCCATTAGGCTCAGGAAACTGTACACCTGTTGATTGACGGTTGAGAGGCGGGACCAAAGAGCCAGAGCTCAACCCCTGAAAGCACAACTAGGTGAGAACTAGGTGAGTACACACACACACACACACACACACACACACACACACACACACACACACACACACACACACCACACACACACACACACACACACACACACACACACACACACACCCAGGAAGCAGCCCGTAACAGCAGTCTAACTCTTAGGTACCTATTTACTGCTAGGTAGCAGGGTGAAAGAAACTCTTCCCATTTGTCTCTGCCGGCGCCAGGAATCGAACCCGGGCCACAGGATTACGAGTTCCGCGCGCTGTCCACTCAGCTATCAGACCCCTTGGGGTCTGGTAGCTTAGTGTGATTATTTCTGTGTATTGAAAGAGGAGCGTCAGCGGTAGCATATTCCTAGAAGACCGAGCCAGAGTACATGGAGGGATTGCGTGAAAATCCTGGTCCAGCTTCATTGGAAGCCTCAGGAAACCCTCGTGAGCTCAGTAGAACTCCAGGTTGCAATCTTTTATCATATCGTGGCCTAGTTAACTATGGCGTGTGCGTGGAAACACCACCGCATAGGTTCGAACCCTCATACACGGTTCCTATGGATTTTCTCATAAATATATATTAGCTATATTTCTAGCTATGTTTAGAATAGGTTACTCCTAGTTGTTTGGTTCTGTACCTACCTCCCTGTTGGGCATTACTGCCAGCGACCAATATTAGGCCATTAGGCCAAGGAGCCATTTTTTATTCAGACATTTGATCATTTTCACTAATAAGCATTAAATTTAAGTAAGGATATGCCTGCGTCTAAAAATGTAATAGATAAGTACAAATAGTACACTATGTGTGAGTGAAATGAACTGACACATTTGGGGATCTTCGAGTAATGAAGACACCTCACACAGTAAGTCATACTAGGAGAATACTGTGAAGGTGTGAAGCTAATGAAGAGCTGTATTCTCCCAANTTCACGCATTATTGCCTTGTTGGGAACACGCATGTCTACACAAATGGTATCTCATCTGGATTTCTTCGGCTTTGGTGGAGTGACAATTGGCTTACCCATGTGTGTTGGGCCTGTTACCGGTTCAATGATATCTAGTTTCTATCAGCCTATCCAGTTCGGCATCGACTTTCTTGCGAGTATGGAATGGTTGTCGGCGATGTGGGTGGGCAACTGGATTTCATCTGGGTTGATATGCAGATGTACTTTGCTATCAGTATACAACCTATGGATTTAAAGCGATCAGAAAATTCAGCAACAGTAGCATCAACATTGTTTGCAGATTCCACTGCTAGAACATTAGAAAGCTGATGTAGCCCCAATTTGGTTGAAGTCAGGTAACTGAGTAAAGACTCCTTTGCATTCCTAACAACATGGAATGTAGTAATGAGCATTGCACTCTTTGACTTAATCTCTGCAGTGAAAGTTCCAATCACTGGTAAGGCTACCTTTGAAGCATAGGCAGTGGCTTTGCCATTATAGTTTTCAAGCTTTGGGAACTGTTTTTTAAATTTTTTATAGTGGCACTCAGCAATGGTGTCAATGTTTGATACAGTGTGTGACGGTGTTCCCCCCCCTTCTAATTCTCCCACGCCTGCTGTAAGAGTCATGTCCACTATTCCCGAGTGTTCTCTACATTGCAGGCAACAATTGAACATATGTGGGAGAGAACAGTTTTCTCGATGAGCCGAGAAATTTGCGAAAATAGAACATTTTGGCCTGTGGGATAGGCCCTTTAGGGAGCCAATATGGCGCTGGCGAGTCTGTTCTCCCACCAAAACTGTGTGACGTCAGTGGCGCCAGATTGGTCACCGTCAGCGACGTGGCACTGGGAGCCAATGAAAACCAACTTTGGAAAAAGTGACGTCACATAGGCATGGGGAGTCCGGCCGTGTTGGCGCCGTGACGATATCAGTCTTTCACGACACGTCCGAGAGGTAAGACGCGCGATCGTTCATCCTGTCAGAGTGACGGATTTACCGAACTCCGGTGGATGTAAGCGTCTCCAGTTGTTGGCACGCACTCTGTGAGGTCTTCCTGCAACCCAGATGTGGCTCAGATAAGGAATTGACAGAATATTGAGCAACAAGTGCTCAGGGGACAGGTGCGTTGCAAGAAGTGGGCCGGGCATCGACGTGTGTCGTCGTTGGCAGTTCACCAGTATAAGAGGCAGCTTAGTGGCCGGGCCACCCACCGTGAGTGAACCGGGTTGACAGCCTTGTCAACCAGGTTGAACGTGTGATCGACGATCCTGTCAAGTTTGACAGTAACCCCACCTTCGTGGAACCCTACGAGTCAACAGTTGGATGCAAGCACGTCGAGAAGTCTTCCCAAATACCTAGTGATATATCTAGACGACGAGGGAATTGACAGTGAAGTGAGCTTCAAGTGCTCTGAAGTCGGGTGCTGTGCGTGTGGAGCTTAAGCAGCATCGTCTGGGACGGCTGGTAACTTCACAGTGACTTCGTAGTGGTGAGAGGCAGTTACTCTGGGAGTACAGTGACAAGGACTAATTGGGAAACGTGCGACGACCGCCGAGACGTAGGCTGGCTGCCGTAGTTGGGAGGAAAGTTGACGGCCAGGAGACCGACTTCAACCCTGCGACGTACTGTAGAGGAAGGAGCACGGACCTGCTGTGTACAGAAGCGGCGAGACGCGACATCCTAAGGCGTGGGTTTGTGTTTCTGGATGGTGAACGAGGCGAGAGCCTGGACCAGGAGCTACAACCCAACTGTCATCCTAGGATAGGTGAAGTAGGTGTTTACAGTTACCCTCCCATTTCCCCTTTAGTTAGCTATATATATTCTTGTCAGGATATTTTATATGTCGTGAGCAAGTCTCACTTGAGTCTAAGTCACAGAGTGCACAGTATGTGGTGAGCCTGCCCAGAGCGCTCACAGTATCAGTTTACATATATATCTATGTGTGGGTGTGTGCAAGCACCAAGATTCATCAGAGAATTTACTGTGACTATTATTAATTTACAGAGAGTATTATTATTATTATATATATTGGTAGTAAACCAGATATTGGTGTGTTGATCTCTATAATCTATTGATATAAATGCCTGTGGATTGATCTCTATAATCTATTGATATAAGTGCCCGTGTGTTGATCTCTATAATCTATCGATATAAATGCCTGTGTGTTGATCTCTATGATCTATTGATATAAATGCCTGTGTATTGATCTTCATGATGTATATATATATATATGCCTGAAATTTGATTACTGATTTATATATGACATGATTGTGTACTGAATAATATCATATACGTGAAGTGATTGCCAGTGATATCTCTGTGAGAGGAAGTATAAATATAAAGAAAAGTTCAGTGATCAAGTGAGTGCATTCACAGTAAATATTATTAAGAATAGAGTAATCTTTTGGTACGGTGAAAAGCCACTGTGAGAGTATTGTGAAAAAGATGTTGATCGTGAGGCCAGTGAAATCATAAGTAAGCCATGTGAATGTTGAATAGTGTTTTGGAAAAGTTAAATAAACGGGGATCGTGACAGAATTAGAAAACAAGTACTAGTCTGTTCCCACGATCGCGAGGGTCCCGGCCAGCTGAGATCTGACAGGTGGCGCGTGGCGCTGCCGGATGTTACCATATCGGTGCGATCCAGAATATTATGCTATGAATGGAGCAATTGTCATATATTATTCCTGATACATTGATGTATATATATTTCTCGTTGTCTTTTAAGTAAAATACCAAAACTCTTTGGTGTTTGATATCATCCCCTCCATTTATCTTGTGACCGTGTAATGATGTAAAGCAGAGTGACCTGCCTGATACCATATGACTGGAATTTGCTCTTGCCACAATTACACCTGACCACTGCAGTGTTACTGGACACCTAAAAAAAACCAGTTGGCGACCTTGAAGGCTGCGTAAGAGTTCGGTGTTGGGGCGGGCCACAGATTGAGGGAACGATCTGTGCCCTCACTCATCTCGCAATTTAAAGGCCGGTTGTGAGACCGACTGGGGTACTCTCCGAGGCCAGCAGTGGAGCCTAGAGGATCGAGGGAAGACCCGCCGAATGACGGTGAGTAAGGGTTATTGTTGGAGCAACCACCTGGAAAGGAGATCAAGTCTACTGTTGCTTTAACCCTTCTCTACGAGAACACCGTGAAACCCCGACAAGTGTCAATGAGAACTTTGAGACAAATGCCAGCAATGTATACTATATTCTCTGGGTTGTTTGGAAGATCATTCCATTCTGTGATTGCTTGTACTCCACAAATGTAATCACATTCACTGTCATTTGAGACTGGTTGTAATGAAATGTTGTCTTGTATATTATTATTAACATTCTTGATTTGAGGTGCAATATTGTGTTTGCCACCTCGATCCCTATGACCTGATCCTCGTACAGTGCTTTTATTCACTGACTGTGGTTTCTTTAGTGCGGAACGACACATAGCACCAAAATGACCTAGTTTTCTACACTCATAGCACTTCTTACCTTGAGCAGGACAAACATTACCTTGGTGTGGGTAGTCTCATCCACAATTGTAACATTTATTGTTGACAACCTCTGATGTGAGTCAATGTGACTGCTTGAGTCTTGTTCCACGACTCCAGTTGTGATGTGGTTCTCGGCTCAATTTAATGTTAGGTTTGGCATGATATCTTCTTTGATCACGGTGTCCTCCCTGAACCTTACATACCTCATCACTGTTAGTAACAGTGACGGAACTGTTGTTGGCACTGCACTCCATGACACGAGCATCACGTGCAGCATCTTCCATTCGACGAGCAATATCCAGTATCTTGGTAAGAGAACTTTCATCATCAACAAGTTCTAGAGCTCTTCGACGGAGACGTGTAGATGTGCATGTTTCAATTATTTGCTGTTTGATTTCTTTGTCAACATCAGCAAACTCACAATGGGCTGCTAAACCCTGCAGTCGTGTGTGGTATTGATCAACAGTTTCATTAGAGAGTTGTCTGGCTCTCCTGAAATGTATAATTTCCATTGCAGTATTTTGCCTTGGTTTGAAATGTTCTGTTAATTTGGCTTTGGCAGTGTCATAATCTTTGGCACCACCAGTGTCTTTCAGTGTATCAAAGATGTCACAAACTCTATCACCTGCATAATGAAGTAGAAAGGCACGCTTTCTTTCAGCACTTTTGATATCAGAAACTATCAACAAATTTTCAAACCTTTTAAGCCATTTGACCCACCTCTGTAACAGGTTTGTCTGGTCACAGTCAGGATCAAATGCAGGAAACTGAGGTATATTTGCCATTTTTACTGAATAAATGTAAACTTATCACTTAAAATGTTCCTCAGAATATATAACACTTACTGCACTGTATATGTTAGTCAAGAATTCACTGTAATTACTTTAATTTTGCAAGGCACACAAGCATTTTAATGCAAAAGTTCACAACAGTGCACAACACAGCAGCAACTGACTTCTTACCTAGCCCTGTATACATGTGGTGTTACACCTACTCACAGTAGCACAGCAGTTGTCACAGCAGTTGGTACAGCAGTTGATACAGCAGTTGTCAGCAGTTGACACAGCAGTTGGCACAGCAGTCAGTTCACAGCATGAAGAATTTTGTAGCACGAAGCGTCGTTTCGTAACCAAAACATCAGGTTTTGTACACATCAAAGCGTCGTTTCGTACACAGCGTCGGCAGATTCCTCTATCACAGCTTCAGTCAGCACAGCTTGGGTAGCACACAGCATTGGTTAGCACACAGCAATGGTTAGCACACAGCAATGGTTAGCACAAAGCATTGGTTAGCATACAGCATCGGGTATGGTGCTCATAGACAGCGTCTCTTTCCTCCTCTGGGTGAGACAGCATGCGCTCCTTCCTTGTGTTTGAAGTTGAACAAATACCTGCGTTCCCAGTTCATCCTCATCGCCAATGTGGTGTCTGTATATATCTGAGAAGTCTTGGTTGTAAGGTTGATGTAAAGTCATTCCTGGTTACTGACTTTAATACTTAAACTGATTACATGACTATAGTAGCTCCCAAGCTGGTAGGCGTCCTGTAGCTTTGTTTACCTTCTCTCCTGGCGTCCAGCTGCCGCACATAGAAAACGGATGGTACCATTTTCTGTGAACATGACAGTGGGGTTTAGTGACAAAATTAATTCTTAGACCAATTTCACTTATCAAGTGGGCCTTGATCGCACCCCATCATTTCTGTAGACAACAGCATCTTAATTATTAACTGTGACAAGTGTCACAGGGGGTGGGCAGGGGCTCTGCTAGCACTCAGCTGCTAGGGTCTCAGAAGGCAGAATACTCAGCCCCTCCGACTCCTGGGATTCACCTGAGTCTCCTTGGTCCCACAGGAGAGGACCAGCAATGCCCACCTCTGCAGGTCTTTGCTCCCAACACTAAAGGGGGGGGGGTGCCACTGATTCACCCTGGGAGCCCTTCAGTCAAACACGGGAAAACTGCTGTTAACAGTTCCGGCCTAGACCCATGGAGGAGTGAAGGAAGCCTCGGGCTTACCTTATAACAATAACCTCCCTGAGTCATGCCTGCTGAACAAAAAGGTTGCAGGAACTCCTTTCCCTCCTGTCTTCTCTATCTTCTTCTAAACAAGGTCGCCAGCTGGGTTAGTATATCTGCACCCCAGCGATGCAGTTCAGTGGGTGTATTCTATGCTGTTTGTTGCCAGAGTGTTGCTACTCCCATAGATCTGCTATTGGACTGTCAGCCCAGGGTACTCTCCCATAAAAGTCTGTGTGACTTTACCTCTCTCCAGCCACTACGTCACTTGTTGCCACCATTCAGGCTCTGATACTGGTCGGATGGCTAAGGGTACACTTTTATATAAGTCTGTGCTGTTTTACTACTCTCCAGGCAATAAGAATTTCTATAGAGAACGTGGTGTTCCCTAGGTGGTACTATGATAACCTTCGTGTATGCTCATAGAGAAATATTATAATGGAGGAACACTTAAACACAATAATAAAATGTGTGAATTTACTGACACCAATTACATGATCACACATACAATCACAAGCAATACATGAATATGAAAATAAAGATAATAAATCTGGAGATCGTCAGCAGCTCTTCTTTCACGACCTCCAACCACTCCTTCAACTGGGCAGATAGACAGGAGTCACACACTCTCTCACAGAAGGGCCTCTTCGCCACCTCTTCTTCCACTGTCCTGCCTCCCACTCACACTGTCCTCTTCAACAGTCCTGGACACAAGCTGCCTTGCAGCCTATCCTACAACTAAAGTATTAATGTCATATTACCACATATATAAGTAAATGTTGTGGCCTATCTAGCCTACTCACACAAGGGGTAATGGGAGGGAAAATGATCTACCTTTACATTCCTGGCTCACGACGCCTTTCCCTCGATGGTGTGAGGTTTCCACGCTTCCTGAGTCGGTCCTTCACGATCCAGGAACGTTCCACAGGTCCTCAGGTGACGTGAAGCCTTCGCGTCGTCGCTGTCCAATCTCAGAGATTCAGCTATCCCAATCCTGGTTCACAAATGGGCACTGAGCTACTCACTATATTCACACACTCGTCCCTTCCACAAGGCGTTGCTCCTTGTCCTAGGAACGGTGTCGTCCCTCCAAAACCCTCAGTGGATGTGACCCGGTCACAGCTAGGCCTGCCCGCCGCACCTTCTAGACCCTTCATCCAGCGTCACCACCCAGCATCGTCGCCAACTATTTTCCAAGTTTGGCACTTCTCTGCTCAATCAACTTGGTTCCTTTTTACTTCCCAGAAGCGCAGGGTCTCCAATATCTTATGGTGGGCTGCGATGGCTAGTTGAATCCGCTGAATAAGGCTTGTAGAGCCTCAAATCCTCGAGAGCTGACCGAGGCGCGTCCTCTCACCTCCACAGTCAGGTCAACTCTCTCGTTGGCGCCACCCGGGGCACTCGGTGACGTCACGGCGGGTTCTGATTGGTCGCCTGTGACCCAAGCCACCCAATCCGCACACGGCTAGCGTATTCTACAACATGGCGGGTCTGCAGGTAGGGGGTACTATTTCATTTGTATCAGGGCACCACTTTCCCCTTTACCTACAACTTATAATGTAAATTTCTCCTTTATCTGGCGGCCGGTATTGTCGCCACATATATCCACAGACTCCCCGTATCTCAGAGAATCAGTAGGGAGAACTGATATGACTCTTAAAGCAGGCAAACGAAAGAAATAGGAGAGGGCACCATAACACAAGTCACTGGGGCCGGGCCTGTGATGGGTCAGGTTGTGAACTTCATCTCCAGTAAGTTACCCTGGGAGAGCCCTCCCACAGGTTATGGCATGTGGGAGTGCACCAACAACAAATTTTTCCCTAACTATTTATGTAAGTTAATAGCACCAATAGCTCTAACAGTAGCCTCGATAGAACTTTTGTTCAGTGCATGTTGAACCTCGGTGTACTGTCCCTCCTGAACTGTACTGTCTGAAAACTGATTCCATTTCCTGTTTATTTTTTACTTCTGAATGACGTCCCCACATAGTGAGGACCGATTCACTGTCCAACACAATGCCTGAGACACTCCTAGGACTGGAGAAGTTCATTCCACTTCAACGGAGGTCATAAAATGATTCCCACAGTTGGAGTCAAGGATACCTAACACCTAGTTAAGCAGTTTGGTCTTACTTTTCCTGTCTGGCTCAGTAGACCTTCTACGGTGCCCCCTTGTGGCATTGTCCTCAGGGTATCCCCTCGTTCTTCAGGAAAGATCTCTAAGTGATCTTATTAGTGATACGGTCCTCACACAAAAATAAATAAATAAATAAATAAATAGATAAATATCTGTCATGGGGCATAGAGCGACAATTACCATACGATAGTTGGGGTCACCTGCGTAGGGTGTGCAGAATACCAGCCAGCTGTCAGTGGACAGCTGGACTGCAACTAATCAACAACGTTGTTTATCCATTAACTGTTGCCTAACCTAACTTACCTAACCTAACTAACCTAACCTTACCTAACTTAACCTAACTTACCTATCCTAACCTAACTTAACCTGCTTAACCTAACCTAACTTAACCTGCTTAACCTAACCTTACCTAACTTAACCCAACCTTACCTAACTTAACCTGACATAACCTAACTTACCTATCCTAACCTAACTTAACCTGCTTAACCTAACCTAACTTACCTAACCTAACTTAGCTTGCATAACCTATCCTAAACTTACTTAACTTACCTAGTCCAACTTTCCAGACATGACCTAACTTACATAATTATTCCTGCTTGTCTTTTGTGTTTTGTCAATGTCTCATAATCATTTGTTTGTTTCAAGGTAAATTTCTCAAATGGTCATTTATGCATTTCAAGTGCTATTTGTTAGAGATTGGGTGTTTAAGAATTTCAAAGGATTTTGTTATATATGGACATTTACCCGTTTCAAGGGTTAATTTCTCAAATGATCATTTTTGCATTTCAAGGTTATTTGTTAAAGTTCATCAAGTTGCTCATAAGTTGTATTTATTATGATTGTTATAATTGTCCTTATTCTTCCACCCTTTAACCTAACCTCTTGTTCTCTTAGTGTATTTATTAGGTTTTATCATATGTTCTTATTCCACAACCCTTTAACCTAACCTTTCAGATGTAGTTTATTGTGTTTTGACGTATTTGTTGAATATATTATCCATTTCCTAACCTTTCAGATGTAGTTTTGTTTCTCCTTTTTGTATATTTTACCCAAACCCACCATCCCTCTTAACCTTCCTTCCTTCTTTTACTTTGTTTTCACATATAAGTTCATTTTTATCTTAGTAATAATATAAGTACAGTAGTAAAGAGACAGATCTACTAAGACTTCAAATTGAGACAAACAAGAGAGCACGAGAGTGAGAGCATGGGATCAAAGAAGAGAGAATGAGAGAGTGTGAGAGCATGGAGCACTAAGATTTGAATTTGAGATAAAGAAAAAATAAGTGAATGAGAGAGAGTGAGAGCATGGGAGCATTAAGACCTGAATTTGAGAAAAATAGAGCATTGGAGCAAATGAGTGAGACAGAAGGAGGGGGAAGAGAGAGAGAAAGGGGGGATAGAAGGAGGAAAATGGAGAGAAAAAGGCAGTTAGAAGGATGAAGATAGAGAAAAAAGGGGGAGAGAAGCGTAGGTAAACAAAGTAAAAGAAGAAGGAAGTTAAGAGGGATGGTGGGTTTGGGTAAAATATACAAAGGAGAAAAACAAAACTACATCTGAAAGGTTAGGAAATGGATATATATTCAACAAATACGTCAAAACACAATAAACTACATCTGAAAGGTTAGGTTAAAGGGTTGTGGAATAAGAACATATGATAAAACCTAATAAATACACTAAGATTACAAGAGGTTAGGTTAAAGGGTGGAAGAATAATAACAATTATAACAATCATAATAATACAACTTATGAGCAACTTGATGAACTTTAACAATAACCCTTGAAATGCAAAAATGACATTTACGAAATTATCCCTTGAAACGAGTAAAGGTTCATATATACAAAATCCTTTGAAAATGCTTAAATACCCAATCTGTAACAATAGCACTTGAAATGCATAAATGGCCATTTGAGAGAATTAACCTTTGAAACGAGTAATTGCCCATATATAACAAAAATCCTTTGAAATGCTTAACACCCAATCTTTAACAAATAGCACTTGAAATGCATAAATGACCATTGAGAAATTTACCCTTGAAATGAACAAATGATTATGAGACATTCACAAAACACAAAGGACAAGCAGGAATAATTATGTAAGTTTAGATCATGTCTGGTAAGTTGAACTAGGTAAGTTAGATTACGTCAGTTTGGGTAAGTTAGGTTATGTAAGTTAGGTTAGGTTAGGTTAAGTTAGGTAAGGTTAGTTAAGTTAGGATAGGTAAGTTAGGTTAGGTTATGTAAGCTAGGTTAAGTAAGTTAGGTTTAGTTAGGTTAGGTTAAGTTAGGGAAGGTAAAGTTAGGTTAGGTTAAATTAGGATAGGTAAAGTTAGGATAGGTTAAGCAGGTTAAGTTAGGTTAGGATAGGTAAGTAACGTTACATTAGGTTAGGTTATGCAAGTTAAGTTAGGTTAGGTTATGCAAGTTAAGTTAGGATACATTAGGTTAGGTTATGCAAGTTAAGTTAGGCTAGGTTATGCAAGTTAAGTTAGGATACATTAGGTTAGTTAGTTATGCAAGTTAAGGTTGGATAGTTAAGTAGGTTCGGTTAGATAAGTTAGGATAGGTTAAGTTACATTAAGTTAGGTTAGGTTAAGTAAGTTAGGTTAGGTTAAGTTTGGTAAGGTTAGGTTATGTAAGTTAGGTTATGCAAGTTAAGTTAGGTACATTAGGTTAGGTTATGCAAGTTAGTTAGGTTAGGTTAAATTAGGTTAGGTTAGGTTAGGTTAGTTGTAGGATAGGTTAAGTTACAATATGTAAGGTTAAGTTAGGTTACATTATGTTATGTTAAGTTAGGATAGGTTGGGTTAAGTTAGGATAGGTAAAGTTAGGTTAGGTTAAATTAGGATAGGTAAAGTTAGGATAGGTAAGCAGGTAAAGTTAGGATAGGTTAAGCAGGTTAAGTTAGGTTAAGTTAGGTTGGGATAGGTAAGTTAGATTACATTAGGTTAGGTTATGCAAGTTAAGGTAGGATAGGTTAAGTTAGGTTAGGTTAGATAAGTTAGGATAGGTTAAGTTAGTTAGGTTAGATAAGTTAGGATAGGTTAAGTTACATTAAGGTTAGGTTAGGTTAGGTAAGTTAGGTTAGGTTAAGTTAGGTAAGGTTAGGTTATGTAAGTTAGGTTAGGTTAGGTTACATTACGTTACGTTAAGTTAGGATAGGTTGGGTTAAGTTAGGATAGGTAAAGTTAGGTTAGGTATGTAAGTTAGGTTATGTAAGTAGGTTAGGATGCAAGTTAAGTTAGGTTACATTAGGTTAGGTTATGCAAGTTAAGTTAGGTTAGGTTAAATTAGGTTAGGTTAGGTTAGTTAAGTTAGGATAGGTTAAGTTACAATATGTAATGTTAAGTTAGGTTACATTATGTTATGTTAAGTTAGGATAGGTTGGGTTAAGTTAGGATAGGTAAAGTTAGGTTAGGTTAAATTAGGATAGGTAAAGTTAAGATAGGTTAAGCAGGTTAAGTTAGGATAGGTTAAGCAGGTTAAGTTAGGTTAATAGGTTGGGATAGGTAAGTTAGGTTACATTAGGTTAGGTTATGCAAGTTAAGGTAGGATAGGTTAAGTTAGGTTAGGTTAGTTAAGTTAGGATAGGTTAAGTTACATTAAGTTAGGTTAGGTTAGGTAAGTAGGTTAGGTTAAGTTAGGTAAGGTTAGGTTATGTAAGTTAGGTTAGGTTAGGTTACATTACGTTACGTTAAGTTAGGATAGGTTGGGTTAAGTTAGGATAGGTAAAGTTAGGTTAGGTTATGTAAGTTAGGTTAGGTTATGCAAGTTAAGTTAGGTTACATTAGGTTAGGTTATGCAAGTTAAGTTAAGTTAGGTTAAATTAGGTTAGGTTAGTTAAGTTAGGATAGGTTAAGTTACAATATGTAGGTTAAGTTAGGTTAATTAGGTTACGTTAAGTAGGGATAGGTTGGGTTAAGTTAGGATAGGTAAAGTTAGGTTAGGGTAGGATAGTTAAGTTAGGTTACGTTAGGGTTAGGTAAGCTAGGTTAGGTAAGATAGGTTAGGTTCGGTTAGGTTAGGTTAGGTTATGTAAGCTAGGTTAGGTAAGATAGGTAGGTTAGGTTAGGTTAGGTTAGGTTAGTTAGGTTATGTGAGCTAGGTTGGGTATGATAGGGTAGGTTATGCAAGATATGTTAGGTTAGGTTATGCAAGTTAAGTTAGGTTATGCAAGTTAGGTTAGCTTATGCAAGTTAAGTTAGGTTACGTTAAGTTAGGTTAGGTTAAGATAGGTTAGGTTAGGTAAGTTCAGGTAGGCTAGCTTAGTTAAGTTAGGATAGGTAAGTTAGGTTAGGGTAAGTTAAGTTAGGTTTGGTGAATTAGGTTAAGGTAAGCTAGGTTAGGTTTAGGAACGTTATGTTAGGTAAATAACATTGGGTGGGGAGGATAGGATAGGTAGGTTTAAGCAGTGTTGTACAGAGAACAGTTTTAGGTAAAGTGTCTAAGAAAATATATTTAACAGATGTGCAAGTTTGATATAAAAAAAAGCTGAACTAGTTACATTTTGGAGAGAAATTTTATGCCTGAAGATGTCTTAGAGAACAACATTGATGTCTTAAAGTATAACTTGTTGGAAGAAGGAGAGTTTCTTTGACGAACGAAGGTGTTTTAGAGAACAACTTTTGGTGAACGAAGGTGAGTTAGAGATCACCTTTGATGACTGTGAGAATAACTTTGATGAACGAAGATATCATCTAGATCAACTTCGATAGCTCTGGGAATAACTTTTATGACTTAGAGAACAACTTTGATGAACGAAGATGTTTTAGAAAGCTTCTCCGATGAACGAAAGGTTACTTAGAGAATAACATTTGATGACTGAGATTAACTTTTTGATGACAGAGATTAATTTTAATGTCTCTGGGAATAACTTTTATGACTTAGAGAATGAGATTAACTTTTGATAGCTCAGAATAACTTTTGTGGACATGAGAATATCTGTGGATAACTCTGAGAATAACTTTGATGTCTTTGAAAACAACTTTGATGAACGAGAGTGAGTTAGAGATTACCTTTGATGACACTGAAATAACTTTTGCTAGCTCTGAGAATAACTTTTATGACTTAGGAGAACAACTTTTTATTAGCCTCTGCGATTAAATTAACTTTGACGACTTAGAGATTAACTTTGAGGACATGAGAGTACCTTTTGTTCTGAGAATAACTTTGATGAACAAATATCTTAGAAAGCTTCTCTGATGAACGAAAGGATACTTAGAGATTAACTTGATGACAGTATTTAACTTTTTTTGATGGCTCTGAGGACAGCTGTGTGAAAGAGGATGTCTCAGAAAGCTTCCTGAATAACGAATTGACTTAGAGATTAACTTTGATGACCGAGATTAACTTTAGAAGTCTTGATGGGAATAAGAAGTTATTATGGGAATAACTTTTTGATGACTTCGAGAATAACTTTTGATAGCTCTGAGAATAAATTTTATGTCTTAGATAATAACTTTAGATGTCTCTGAGAATAAGTTTGTTGATCGAAGATGTTAGAAAGCTTCTCTGATGTCTCGAAGAATAACTTTTAGGAACTGGAAGGCGACTTAGATAATAACATTGATGACTGAGATTAACTTTTTGATGACTCTGAGAAGCTTTCTAAAACATCTTCGATCAACAAACTTATTCTCAGAGACATCTAAAGTTATTATCTAAGACATAAAATTTATTCTCAGAGCTATCAAAAGTTATTCTCGAAGTCATCAAAAAGTTATTCCCATAACTTCTTATTCCCATCAAGACTTCTAAAGTTAATCTCGGGTCATCAAAAGTTAATCTCTAAGTCAATTCAGTTATTCAGAGAAGCTTTCTGAGACATCCTCTTTCAACAAAGCTGTCCTCAGAGCCATCAAAAGTTAAATACTGTCATCAAGTTAATCTCTAAGTATCCTTTCGTTCATCAGAGAAGCTTTCTAAGATATTGTTCATCAAAGTTATTCTCAGAACACAAAAGGTACTCTCATGTCCTCAAAGTTAATCTCTAAGTCGTCAAAGTAATTTAATCGCAGAGCTAATAAAAAGTTGTTCTCTAAGTCATAAAAGTTTATTCTCAGAGTAGCAAAATTATTTCAGTGTCATCAAAGGTAATCTCTAACTCACTCTCGTTCATCAAAGTTGTTTTCAAAGATCAAAGTTATCTCAGAGTTACCACAGATATTTCATGTCCACAAAAGTTATTCTGAGCTATCAAAGTTAATCTCATTCTCTAAGTAATAAAAGTTATTCCCAGAGACATTAAAATTAATCTCTGTCATCAAAAAGTAATCTCCGTCATCAAATGTTATTCTCTAAGTAACCTTGCGTTCATCGGAGAAGCTTTTTCTAAAACATCTTCGTTCATCAAAGTTGTTCTCTAAGACATAAAAGTTATTCCNGGCTGAGGACTTCTCCTTGTGGGATCCCATTCTCATGCAAGTGGTAGTCCAACACTTGTCCTTGGAGCTTTCCTCCTGGCATACCTGTGACTAAGGTAATCTTCAATCCATGCTAGCATATCTCCCTTTACACATTTTTTAACTAAGGTGTTTAAAATTGCTTGCGTGCTTGCAAGTTTGAATGTTTTTTCTACATCAAGGAAGATCACTATAGTTGGACCTAGGCCAGCTGTTTAAAAAATGTTGCTATGGAGTTGGCAGTACCTACTCCTCTTGTGAAGCCAAATATGTGCTCATGCAGGTCTCCAGTCCTCCACGTGAGGCTATTTAAGACCATCCGTTCAGTTGTTTTATTAATTCATGATGATAATGAAAAGGGTTTGTAATTGCTAGGTTCCTTCTGTTTTGCAATCAGAATGATGTCTGCTTTATTCAAAGAGATCGGTAGTTTTCCTAGGTTTTAAGATGCAGCGATAACGCCCAATATCCCTTGGTAAGGTAATCTTCAATCCATGCTAGCATATCTCCCTTTACACATTTTTTAACTAAGGTGTTTAAAATTGCTTGCGTGCTTGCAAGTTTGAATGTTTTTTTCTACATCAAGGAAGATCACTATAGTTGGACCTAGGCCAGCTGTTTAAAAAATGTTGCTATGGAGTTGGCAGTACCTACTCCTCTTGTGAAGCCAAATATGTGCTCATGCAGGTCTCCAGTCCTCCACGTGAGGCTATTTAACACCATCCGTTCAGTTGTTTTATTAATTCATGATGATAATGAAAAGGGTTTGTAATTGCTAGGTTCCTTCTGCTTTGCAATCAGAATGATGTCTGCTTTATTCAAAGAGGTCGGTAGTTTTCCTAGGTTCTAAGATGCAGCGATAACGCCCAATATCCAATTCATGATGATAATGAAAAGGGTTGTAATTGCTAGGTTCCTTCTGCTTTGCAATAGCAGCAGAACCTTCGTGTTCGATCATTAAGTATGTAATGTTATCAGAACCTGGCGCAGTGTCCTTACCAGCCTTTTTGGTTCTGATTAGTTCTTGTTCGGTGAAGGGACAGTCACATTCGTCATTTGTAGCTATGATCTCATGAATGGCTGTCAACCTCTCTTGTTTTAATTGTTCTTGCTACATTCTGACCTTTGCAAGAAACTGATATGAAGTTGTTCTTTCTGCAAATTGAAGAGCAAGTCTCTCAGCCTTCTGTAATGGTTAAATACATGCCTGTGGTCGGGCTGGTCGACCTGATATGGTTTTAATATGGCCCCATATCTTGCCTAGACTACTATGTTCATTTACAGTTTGACTCCACTCAAACCATCGTGCCTCCTTTATCTCTTTAGAAATCCTTCTTGCTTCAGATATCACCGCTCTTAGCAGAGTTCCTCCTCTTAGTGTTCGGTTTCTCCTTAGATGTTTTCTGAAGATGTTGACTCTTTGGTTTTGTTATTTTTCTTCATTACTATAGAACCAATAGTTCTTTCGTTTTGTGTTTCATGGGATAATGATTGCAATAGCTTTGTTTGCAGCAGCTGCAATGGCTTCCTAGAGATTGGTCTCGTGTATATTCAACTCCTCACGTGGAGTGTATGTTGCATACCATTTTTCAAGATGCACTTGTTATATATTCCAGTTGGCCTTTTTTAAATTCCACCTAGGTTGTGCAGGTGGTGTAGGAGGTCGTTCTATGTTTAGTGTTGTGACAGTAGCATAGTGGTCACTGGTGATCACCGGGTCAATCACCCACTTCGCCTGCTGCTTGAGAACTGTTGAGATTAATGTAAGATCAAGGAAACCCTCGTTGAATGTGAGTGGGTTCCCCAGTGTTGAGAAGTGTAATTTCAGATACATCTCGCAGAGCTGCAGCTAAATGGCGCCCATCAGCATTGGCTGGCCCAGTCGCACCTAACTCTCGATGATGAGCATTAAAATCCCCAGCAATAATTACATTTTCCTGCGTGGCCAAGGCAAGCGCCTCCTCTGCTTCTAGTTTACGTCTATGGGCTTGTAGACGTTGTATATGGAGCTCAATATAAGCATATTTACTGTTACTGCTAATACCTCTACTCCATCTCAAGATGAAACTGGGTCTATTTTCTTGCTGGGTATGGTGTTTCTGACTAGGGTCATTAACCCAATTTGTTCCCCCTTTATATGGTGTAATATAGTGCTGATATCAGCTAATCTGAAGGACCTCTTGGCTGGGAAAAAAAAAGTTTCTTCCAAAACAATGATAGCTGCTTTCGTACTGATTGCAGCTTCGTGAAGGGTGAGGTTTTTATTTCCAAAATCTTGTATGTTCCACTGCAGTATTCGTAATGGCCAGACGACGGTTTCGGTTGGTTTTGCCTCTTCTAGTAGAACTCCTCTTCGGAATCTACGTTTATATTCTCCACCTCGCCAGTCATGTCGTTCCAAATCGGACTGCTCTGATTTCTCATAGAAATGCCTGCATTGTTGAAATCTGTGCATCCTGTTGTCTATAACTTCGCTGTTGGCGTTGCTGCTCATCAAACTGCATGATTGCACGTGGCCTTTGTTGTGTTGTCTGAATCGGCGTATCTCTGCTGTTCAATACTTCTTTGTGGTCTTGTTGCATATAGACTGCATTGGCTGTTGATATCTGCTCTTGTGTTGTTAAGATTCCTTCATTTTGAGTGGTCACTGCTTCTTGCAGTTGCTTTTTGTGGATCTGATGGTTTGGTGTCTTGACTACCCGACTGTTGTTAGTAGTCTGAATGTCCATGTCGCGTGTGTGTCCTCTTGTGCGCCGTCTTGTCTCAGACTGTCTATTTCTTGTGTAATTGTGGTCTGCTGCACGATCTTACTCATTATAAAACGTGACTTCTTGGGTGTGTAAATCTACGTCTAAAATTACCTACGTTACATGTAGGCATTATAATGGTCTCTGTCATGATCTTTATATTGTTTTTCAGCTGGACCTCTGTGAAACTGTAAATGTGTTGTTTTGACTCCGAAAGTGATTGATTT
>WNGS01166831.1:9601-36081 GCA_020271785.1 Procambarus virginalis
CATTTTTGTGTGATGGTATATTTTGAGTGTAAATAATATATTTGTGCATAAATGGCATATTGGGTGTGTAAATGCTGTATTTTCTGTGTATGGCATAAATACATCTGATTAATGGGGAATGGTGGCAAAAACTAGGCTATTCTCTATGAATGTATGGGTTGTGAAGTATGTGTACGTATGTATGCTTGTATTTGTAACTGTTTGTTTAGAAACAAGTTACCTGATTTGCGTAGCAAGACTAGGATTTTTTGAGGTGTAGAAATGATTAGCCTATGAATATAGTGGTTAGCACCCAGCTGAGTTGCTAGATGGATGAATTGAGGCGGCGACATTTGGATAGCTACTTGATGGAGGTGAGGACAGTTGACTAGCCTATGAACACAGGCACTGATCCGCTGTGCTGCTAGATGTGTGGTAACTACTTGTGGATTATAGTACGATATCTAGCTATAGGGTTTCATGATTGCTGTTGTGTATACAACTAGAATGAGAGCTATTTATTAAAACTATTATTGTAAACTATTACTTTAAGTGAGATCCCTTGGTTGTTTAAGCATAAGGTGGACATGAATATGAATGAGATTGGGTGAAAATATATAGGAGCTGCCTCGTAGGGCCAATAGGACTTCTGCAGTTGCCTTTATTCTAATGTTCATCTTACCTGCTATGCTGCCAGATGTACGATTCTGCTTAAATTGCAGTACGACATTTGGGTTGCTGTTATACTTTTGAACTTATCACTGAATAATGATTACAGTTGCGGATGACTAAAATGTATATTCTTAAACCTCTGATTAGGTTAGGTGGGGATGATTAGTCTAGTCATTTTTTGAATAATAATAATAATATTTAACAGACACCATATGCAAGTTCCATGTCAAAGGTCGCATTGGTCATCTGGTGACGTCATACATAGTTGACAAGTCAGGTGCTGTGATACCTTGACACTTACATGCTAATGACCAGTAATACCTCATCCCTATACTGAGGTAGCTTTTCGTGATGTCGCTAAACATCAACAAATGGTCTGTAGATGTATTCTTTGTTATATATATAGTTAGGTTAGGTTAGGTTAGGATGGTTTGATCGGGTTTATGAATAACAGAAAAATAGGAGCAATGAGCGAAAATACGAGCCAATGTAGACGAATATCGCCTATGATGTTACAGAGTACAGTTAAGGTATTGGTAGTGAGTAAGAGTTCACACTTATGTGTGAACCTCCTAAAGGACCGGCATTAGCACGTTGGCTGGAAGCTTATTGGCGGCTTACAGCGCATTAGGGATGATGACGTCAGAAAAGAAGATGACTGCAGAAGGTCTTATTTTAAAACATGAGAAACTTGCTTTTACTGAATGAATATTTGAATTTGTTATATGCTACAGTAAGGTGTAGGGGAGGCATGTTTTTGAGCGAATGTGAGATGTGCATATATATTTATGTACGTGCATATAATTTATGTACATACATATAATTTATGCGTTATGAAGCTATATTGGACTACTACTGAAATTGCATTGAAGTCACCATGCCTGCAGGGGTCTGTTTTCATGCAAATGGATGATAGTGGGTTTTCATTTTTATTTGCCCTATGATCAATAAACGAGCCTTGAAGAACGATGGACAAAGCTTAAATTACATTCTCTAGATAGACGAAGAAATAGGGGTGACATGATAGAGCTGCGAATGAATGGACATGATAAAGGGGATATTAATAGCTGATTAAAAGCATCAGCACTAGACAGGACATGAAAGAATGTAAGAATGGGAATTGGATACGTTTTACATTTAGGAAAAAAGACCTGGGTAAATACTGGATTGGTAACAGGGTGAACTCATTTCTTATGTTGATATGAAATCTTAGACAATGGGAAACAGTATGGTAATACCTTATTGAGAAAAAACGAGCATATAATGGTTATCGCTATTGCACATTAGGCTTGATAGAAGACAGCATTTGAATCCCCCTTTGCTATAAATATTGAAAAAATGGGAATAAATACACTATAACAGAAAACGGACTTATTAAGGGAAGATGAAGATGGGGTGACCATTAGCATGCCTGTGCGGGGTCGCTGAGACAACGAAAAATGATGGGGCCAGGAGCCGGCCTTTTAATCCCCAGTAAGTTGATGACGTCATTGACCATTAGCAATGCCCGTGCATGGGTCAGCGGGGTAACGAAAAAACAGTGTGCCATAGACCGACCGTCAAATCTCACCGGGGCAACTAAAAACAGTGTGCCATATCACGACCGTTGAAAAAAGCAAAACGGTCGTGGTATGGCACACTTTATACTACTCTCCAGCAGGCTGGCCGGGACCTGGACTGTCAGTCGGCACCCAGCAGGCTGGCCGGGACCTGAGCTGCCAGCTGGCCTCCAGCAGGCTGGCCGGGACCTGAACTGTCAGCAGGCTGGCCGGGACCTGGACTGTCAGTCGGCCTCCAGCAGGCTGGCCGGGACCTGGACTATCAGCAGGCTGGCCGGGACCTGGACTGTCAGCAGGCTGACCGGGACCTGTAATGTCTGCCGGCCTCCAGCAGGCTGGCCGGGACCTGAACTGTCAGCCGGCCTCCAGCAAGCTGGCCGGGACCTGGACTGTCAGTCGGCCTCCAGCAGGCTGGCCTGGACCTGTACTGTCAGCCGGCCTCCAGCAGGCTGGCCGGGACCTGGACTGTCAGCCGGCCTCCAGCAGGCTGGCCGGGACCTAGACTGTCAGCGGGCTGGCGGGGACCTGAAATGTCAAGCCGGCCTCCAGCAGGCTGGCCGGGACCTGAACTGTCAGCCGGCCTCCAGCAGGCTGGCCGGGACCTGGACTGTCAGCCGGCCTCCAGCAGGCTGGCGGGAACCTGGACTTTCAGCCGGTCTCCAGCAGGCTGGCGGGGTCCAGGACTGTCAGCCGACCTCCAGCAGGCTGGCGGAGTCCTGGACTGTCAGCCGGCCTCCAGCAGGCTGGCCTGGACCTGGACTGTCAGCCGGCCTCCAGCAGGCTGGCCGGGACCTGGACTGTCAGCAGGCCTCCAGCAGGCTGGCCGGGACCTGGACTGTCAGCCGGCCTCCAGCAGGCTGGCCGGGACATGGACTGTCAGCAGGCCTCCAGCAGGATGGCCGGGACCTAGACTGTCAGCGGGCCTCCAGCAGGCTGGCCGTGACCTAGACTGTCAGCGGGCTGGCGGGGACCTGAAATGTCAGCCGGCCTCCAGCAGGCAGGCCGGGACCTGAACTGTCAGCCGGCCTCCAGCAGGCTGGCCGGGACCTGGACTGTCAGTCGGCCTCCAGCAGGCTGGCCGGGACCTGGACTGTCAGCCGGCCTCCAGCAGGCTGGCCGGGACCTAGACTGTCAGCGGGCTGGCGGGGACCTGAAATGTCAGCCGGCCTCCAGCAGGCTGGCCGGGACCTGAACTGTCAGCCGGCCTCCAGCAGGCTGGCCGGGACCTGGACTGTCAGTCGGCCTCCAGCAGGCTGGCGGGGTCCAGGACTGTCAGCCGGCCTCCAGCAGGCTGGCGGGGTCCTGGACTGTCAGCCGGCCTCCAGCAGGCTGGCGGGGTCCAGGACTGTCAGCCGGCCTCCAGCAGGCTGGCGGGGACCGGGACTGTCAGCCGGCCTCCAGCAGGCTGGCGGGGTCCTGGTCTGTCAGCCGGCCCCCAGCAGGCTGGCGGGGTCCTGGGCTGTCAGCAGGCCTCCAGCAGGCTGGTCGGGACCTGAACTGCCAGCCGGCCTCCAGCAGGCTGGCCGGGACCTGAACTGTCAGTCGGCCTCCAGCAGGCTGGCCGGGACCTGGACTGTCAGTCGGCCTCCAGTAGGCTGGCCGGGACCTGAACTGTCAGCCTCCCTCCAGCAGGCTGGCCGGGACCTGGACTGTCAGTCGGCCTCCAGCAGGCTGGCCGGGACCTGGATTATCAGCAGGCTGGCCGGGACCTGGACTGTCAGCATGCTGACCGGGACCTGAAATGTCAGCCGGCCTCCAGCAGGCTAGCCGGGACCTGAACTGTCAGCAGGCCTCCAGCAGGCTGGCCGGGACCTGAACTGCCAGCCGGCCTCCAGCAGGCTGGCCGGGACCTGAACTGTCAGCCGGCCTCCAGCAGGCTGGCCGGGACCTGGACTGTCAGTCGGCCTTCAGCAGGCTGGCCGAGACCTGAGCTGCCAGCCGGCCTCCAGCAGGCTGGCCGGGACCTTAACTTTCAGCCGGCCTCCAGCAGGCTGCCGGGACCTGGACTGTCAGTCGGCCTCCAGCAGGATGGCCGTGACCTGGACTTTCAGCAGGCTGGCCGGGACCTGAAATGTCAGCCGGTCTCCAGCAGGCTGGCCGGGACCTGGACTGTCAGCCGGCCTCCAGCAGGCTGGCCGGGACCTGGATTGTCAGCCGTCCTCCAGCAGGCTGGCCGGGACCTGGACTGTCAGCCGGCCTCCAGCAGGCTGGCGGGGTCCAGGACTGTCAGCCGGCCTCCAGCAGGCTGGCGGGGTCCTGGACTGTCAGCCGGCCTCCAGCAGGCTGGCGGGGTCCAGGACTGTCAGCCGGCCTCCAGCAGGCTGGCGGGGTCCGGGACTGTCAGCCGGCCTCCAGCAGGCTGGCGGGGTCCAGGACTGTCAGCCGGCCTCCAGCAGGCTGGCGGGGTCCTGGACTGTCAGCCGGCCTCCAGCAGGCTGGCGGGGACCTGGACTGTCAGCCGGCCTCCAGCAGGCTGGCTGGGACCTGGACTGTCAGCCGGCCTCCAGCAGGCTGGCGGGGACCTGGACTGTCAGCCGGCCTCCAGCAGGCTGGCGGGGTCCTGGACTGTCAGCCGGCCTCCAGCAGGCTGGCGGGGTCCTGGACTGTCAGCCGGCCCCCAGCAGGCTGGCGGGGTCCTGGGCTACCAGCAGGCCTCCAGCAGGCTGGTCGGGACCTGAACTGCCAGCCGGCCTCCAGCAGGCTGGCCGGGACCTGAACTGTCAGCCGGCCTCCAAAAGGCTGGCCGGGACCTGAACTGCCAGCCGGCCTCCAGCAGGCTGGCGGGGACCTGGACTATCAGCAGGCTGGCCGGGACCTGGACTGTCAACATGCTGACCGGGACCTGAAATGTCAGCCAGCCTCCAGCAGGCTAGCCGGGACCTGAACTGTCAGCAGGCCTCCAGCAGGCTGGTCGGGACCTGAACTGCCAGCCGGCCTCCAGCAGGCTGGCCGGGACCTGAACTGTCAGCCGGCCTCCAGAAGGCTGGCCGGGACCTGAACTGCCAGCCGGCCTCCAGCAGGCTGGCGGGAACCTGGACTGTCAGTCGGCCTCCAGCAGGCTGGCCGGGACCTGGACTGTCAGTAGGCCTCCAGAAGGCTGGCCGGGACCTGAACTGCCAGCCGGCCTCCAGCAGGCTGGCCGGGACCTGAGCTGCCAGCCGGCCTCCAGCAGGCTGTCCGGGACCTGAACTGTCAGCCGGCCTCCAGCATGCTGGCCGGGACCTGGACTGTCAGCAGGCCTCCAGCAGGCTGGCCGGAACCTGGACTGTCAGCCGGCCTCCAGCAGGCTGGCCGGGACCTGGACTGTCAGCAGGCCTCCAGCAGGCTGGCCGGGACCTGAGCTGCCAGCCGGCCTCCAGCAGGCTGGCCGGGACCTTAACTGCCAGCCGGCCTCCAGCAGGCTGGCCGGGACCTGGACTGTCAGCCGGCCTCCAGCAGCCTGGCCGGGACCTGGACTGTCAGCAGGCCTCCAGCAGGCTGGCCGGGACCTGAACTGCCAGCCGGCCTCCAGCAGGCTGGCCGGGACCTGAATTGTCTGCCGGCCTCCAGCAGGCTGGCCGGGACCTGGACTGTCAGTCGGCACCCAGCAGGCTGGCCGGGACCTGAGCTGCCAGCTGGCCTCCAGCAGGCTGGCCGGGACCTGAACTGTCAGCAGGCTGGTCGGGACCTGGACTGTCAGTCGGCCTCCAGCAGGCTGGCCGGGACGTGGACTATCAGCAGGCTGGCCGGGACCTGGACTGTCAGCAGGCTGACCGGGACCTGTAATGTCTGCCGGCCTCCAGCAGGCTGGCCGGGACCTGAACTGTCAGCCGGCATCCAGCAAGCTGGCCGGGACCTGGACTGTCAGTCGGCCTCCAGCAGGCTGGCCGGGACCTGTACTGTCAGCCGGCCTCCAGCAGGCTGGCCGGGACCTGGACTGTCAGCCGGCCTCCAGCAGGCTGGCCGGGACCTAGACTGTCAGCGGGCTGGCGGGGACCTGAAATGTCAGCCGGCCTCCAGCAGGCTGGCCAGGACCTGAACTGTCAGCCGGCCTCCAGCAGGCTGGCCGGGACCTGGACTGTCAGCCGGCCTCCAGCAGGCTGGCCGGGAAATGGACTGTCAGCCGGCCTCCAGCAGGCTGGCCGGGACCTGTACTGTCAGCTGGCCTCCAGCAGGCTGGCGGGAACCTGGACTTTCAGCCGGCCTCCAGCAGGCTGGCGGGGTCCAGGACTGTCAGCCGACCTCCAGCAGGCTGGCGGAGTCCTGGACTGTCAGCCGGCCTCCAGCAGGCTGGCCTGGACCTGGACTGTCAGCCGGCCTCCAGCAGGCTGGCCTTGACCTGGACTGTCAGCAGGCCTCCAGCAGGCTGGCCGGGACCTGGACTGTCAGCCGGCCTCCAGCAGGCTGGCCGGGACCTGGACTGTCAGCAGGCCTCCAGCAGGATGGCCGGGACCTAGACTGTCAGCGGGCCTCCAGCAGGCTGGCCGGGACCTAGACTGTTAGCGGGCTGGCGGGGACCTGAAATGTCAGCCGGCCTCCAGCAGGCAGGCCGGGACCTGAACTGTCAGCCGGCCTCCAGCAGGCTGGCCGGGACCTGGACTGTCAGTCGGCCTCCAGCAGGCTGGCCGGGACCTGGACTGTCAGCCGGCCTCCAGCAGGCTGGCCGGGATCTAGACTGTCAGCGGCTGGCGGGACCTGAAATGTCAGCCGGCCTCCAGCAGGCTGGCCGGGACCTGAACTGTCAGCCGGCCTCCAGCAGGCTGGCCGGGACCTGGACTGTCAGCCGGCCTCCAGCAGGCTGGCCGGGACATGGACTGTCAGCAGGCCTCCAGCAGGCTGGCCGGGACCTGAGCTGCCAGCCGGCCTCCAGCAGGCTGGCCGGGACCTGTACTGTCAGCTGGCCTCCAGCAGGCTGGCGGGGACCTGGACTTTCAGCCGGCCTCCAGCAGGCTGGCCGGGACCTGGACTGTCAGCCGGCCTCCAGCAGGCTGGCCGGGACCTGGACTGTCAGCAGGCCTCCAGCAGGCTGGCCGGGACCTGAACTGCCAGCCGGCCTCCAGCAGGCTGGCCGGGACCTGAACTGTCAGCCGGCCTCCAGCAGGCTGGCCGGGACCTGGACTGTCAGTCGGCCTCCAGCAGGCTGGCCGGGACCTGGACTGTCAGCAGGCTGGCCGGGACCTGAAATGTCAGCCGGCCTCCAGCAGGCAGGCCGGGACCTGAACTGTCAGCCGGCCTCCAGCAGGCTGGCCGGGACCTGGACTGTCAGTAGGCCTCCAGCTGGCTGGCCGGGACCTGGACTGTCAGCCGGCCTCCAGCAGGCTGGCCGGGACCTGGACTGTCAGCCGGCCTCCAGCAGGCTTGCCGGGACCTGGACTGTCAGCAGGCTGGCCGGGACCTGAAATGTCAGCCGGCCTCCAGCAGGCTGGCCGGGACCTGAACTGTCAGCCGGCCTCCAGCAGGCTGGCCGGGACCTGGACTGTCAGCCGGCCTCCAGCAGGCTGGCCGGGACCTGGACTGTCATCCGGCCTCCAGCAGGCTGGCCGGGACCTGGACTGTCACCGGCCTCCAGCAGGCTGGCGGAGACCTGGACTTTCAGCCGGCCTCCAGCAGGCTGGCGGGGTCCTGGACTGTCAACCGGCCTCCAGCAGGCTCGCGGGGTCCTGGACTGTCAGCCGGCCTCCAGCAGGCTGGCCGGGACCTGGACTGTCAGTCGGCCTCCAGCAGGCTGGCCGGGACCTGGACTGTCAGCAGGCCTCCAGCAGGCTGGCCGGGACCTAGACTGTCCGCCGGCCTCCAGCAGGCTGGCCGGGACCTGGACTGTCAGCAGGCCTCCAGCAGGCTGGCCGGGACCTGAGCTGCCAGCCGGCCTCCAGCAGGCTGGCCGGGACCTTAACTGCCAGCCGGCCTCCAGCAGACTGGCCGGGACCTGGACTGTCAGCCGGCCTCCAGCAGGCTGGCCGGGACCTGAGCTGCCAGCCGGCCTCCAGCAGGCTGGCCGGGACCTGAACTGTCAGCCGGCCTCCAGCAGGGTGGCCGGGACCTGGACTGTCAGTCGGCCTCCAGCAGGCTAGCCGGGAACTGGACTGTCAGCAGGCTGGCCGGGACCTGAAATGTCAGCCGGCCTCCAGAAGGCTGGCCGGGACCTGATCTGTCAGCCGGCCTCCAGCAGGCTGGCCGGGACCTGGACTTTCAGTCGGCCTCCAGCAGGCTGGCCGGGACCTGGACTGTCAGCCGGCCTCCAGCAGGCTGGCCGGGACCTGGACTATCAGCAGGCTGGCCATGACCTGAAATGTCAGCCGGCCTCCAGCAGGCTGGCTGGGACCTGGACTGTCAGCCGGCCTCCAGCAGGCTAGCCAGGACCTGGACTGTCAGCCGGCCTCCAGCAGGCTGGCCGGGACCTGGATTGTCAGCCGGCCTCCAGCAGGCTGGCGGGGACCTGGACTTTCAGCCGGCCTCCAGCAGGCTGGCGGGGTCCAGGACTGTCAGCCGGCCTCCAGCAGGCTGGCGGGGTCCTGGACTGTCAGCCGGCTTCCAGCAGGCTGGCCGGGACTTGGACTCTCAGCCGGCCCCAGCAGGCTGGCGGGGTCTTAGACTGTCAGCCGGCCTCCAGCAGGCTGGCTGGGACCTGGACTGTCAGCCGGCCTCCAGCAGGCTGGCGGGGTCCAGGACTGTCAGCCGGCCTCCAGCAGGCTGGCGGGGTCCTCGACTGTCAGCCGGCCTCCAGCAGGCTGGCGGGGACCTGGACTGTCAGCCGGCCTCCAGCAGGCTGGCCGGGACCTGGACTGTCAGCCGGCCTCCAGCAGGCTGGCGGGGTCCTGGACTGTCAGCCGGCCTCCAGCAGGCTGGCGGGGACCTGGACTGTCAGCCGGCCTCCAGCAGGCTGGCCGGGACCTGGACTGTCAGCCGGCCTCCAGCAGGCTGGCGGGGACCTGGACTTTCAGCCGGCCTCCAGCAGGCTGGCGGGGTCCAGGACTGTCAGCCGGCCTCCAGCAGGCTGGCGGGGACCTGGACTGTCAGCCGGCCTCCAGCAGGCTGGCCGGGACCTGGACTGTCAGCCGGCCTCCAGCAGGCTGGCGGGGACCTGGACTTTCAGCCGGCCTCCAGCAGGCTGGCGGGACCTGGACTGTCAGCCGGCCTCCAGCAGGCTGGCGGGACCTGGACTTTCAGCCGGCCTCCAGCAGGCTGGCGGGGTCCTGGACTGTCAGCCGGCCTCCAGCAGGCTGGCCGGGACCTGGACTGTCAGCCGGCCTCCAGCAGGCTGGCCTGGACCTGGACTGTCAGCCGGCCTCCAGCAGGCTGGCCGGGACCTGGACTGTCAGCCGGCCTCCAGCAGGCTGGCCGGGACCTGGACTGTCAGTCGGCCTCCAGCAGGCTGGCCGGGACCTGGACTGTCAGCCGGCCTCCAGCAGGCTGGCCGGGACCTAGACTGTCAGCGGGCTGGCGGGGACCTGAAATGTCAGCCGGCCTCCAGCAGGCTGGCCGGGACCTGAACTGTCAGCCGGCCTCCAGCAGGCTGGCCGGGACCTGGACTGTCAGTCGGCCTCCAGCAGGCTGGCCGGGACCTGGACTGTCAGCCGGCCTCCAGCAGGCTGGCCGGGACCTAGACTGTCAGCGGGCTGGCGGGGACCTGAAATGTCAGCCGGCCTCCAGCATGCTGGCCGGGACCTGAACTGTCAGCCGGCCTCCAGCAGGCTGGCCGGGACCTGGACTGTCAGCCGGCCTCCAGCAGGCTGGCCGGGACATGGACTGTCAGCAGGCCTCCAGCAGGCTGGCCGGGACCTGAGCTGCCAGCCGGCCTCCAGCAGGCTGGCCGGGACCTGTACTGTCAGCTGGCCTCCAGCAGGCTGGCGGGGACCTGGACTTTCAGCCGGCCTCCAGCAGGCTGGCCGGGACCTGGACTGTCAGCCGGCCTCCAGCAGGCTGGCCGGGACCTGGACTGTCAGCAGGCCTCCAGCAGGCTGGCCGGGACCTGAACTGCCAGCCGGCCTCCAGCAGGCTGGCCGGGACCTGAACTGTCTGCCGGCCTCCAGCAGGCTGGCCGGGACCTGGACTGTCAGTCGGCCTCCAGCAGGCTGGCCGGGACCTGGACTGTCAGCAGGCTGGCCGGGACCTGAAATGTCAGCCGGCCTCCAGCAGGCAGGCCGGGACCTGAACTGTCAGCCGGCCTCCAGCAGGCTGGCCGGGACCTGGACTGTCAGTAGGCCTCCAGCTGGCTGGCCGGGACCTGGACTGTCAGCCGGCCTCCAGCAGGCTGGCCGGGACCTGGACTGTCAGCCGGCCTCCAGCAGGCTTGCCGGGACCTGGACTGTCAGCAGGCTGGCCGGGACCTGAAATGTCAGCCGGCCTCCAGCAGGCTGGCCGGGACCTGAACTGTCAGCCGGCCTCCAGCAGGCTGGCCGGGACCTGGACTGTCAGCCGGCCTCCAGCAGGCTGGCCGGGACCTGGACTGTCATCCGGCCTCCAGCAGGCTGGCCGGGACCTGGACTGTCACCCGGCCTCCAGCAGGCTGGCGGAGACCTGGACTTTCAGCCGGCCTCCAGCAGGCTGGCGGGGTCCAGGACTGTCAACCGGCCTGCAGCAGGCTCGCGGGGTCCTGGACTGTCAGCCGGCCTCCAGCAGGCTGGCCGGGACCTGGACTGTCAGTCGGCCTCCAGCAGGCTGGCCGGGACCTGGACTGTCAGCAGGCCTCCAGCAGGCTGGCCGGGACCTAGACTGTCCGCCGGCCTCCAGCAGGCTGGCCGGGACCTGGACTGTCAGCAGGCCTCCAGCAGGCTGGCCGGGACCTGAGCTGCCAGCCGGCCTCCAGCAGGCTGGCCGGGACCTTAACTGCCAGCCGGCCTCCAGCAGACTGGCCGGGACCTGGACTGTCAGCCGGCCTCCAGCAGGCTGGCCGGGACCTGAGCTGCCAGCCGGCCTCCAGCAGGCTGGCCGGGACCTGAACTGTCAGCCGGCCTCCAGCAGGGTGGCCGGGACCTGGACTGTCAGTCGGCCTCCAGCAGGCTAGCCGGGAACTGGACTGTCAGCAGGCTGGCCGGGACCTGAAATGTCAGCCGGCCTCCAGAAGTCTGGCCGGGACCTGATCTGTCAGCCGGCCTCCAGCAGGCTGGCCGGGACCTGGACTTTCAGTCGGCCTCCAGCAGGCTGGCCGGGACCTGGACTGTCAGCCGGCCTCCAGCAGGCTGGCCGGGACCTGGACTATCAGCAGGCTGGCCATGACCTGAAATGTCAGCCGGCCTCCAGCAGGCTGGCTGGGACCTGGACTGTCAGCCGGCCTCCAGCAGGCTAGCCAGGACCTGGACTGTCAGCCGGCCTCCAGCAGGCTGGCCGGGACCTGGATTGTCAGCCGGCCTCCAGCAGGCTGGCGGGGACCTGGACTTTCAGCCGGCCTCCAGCAGGCTGGCGGGGTCCAGGACTGTCAGCCGGCCTCCAGCAGGCTGGCGGGGTCCTGGACTGTCAGCCGGCTTCCAGCAGGCTGGCCGGGACCTGGACTGTCACCCGGCCTCCAGCAGGCTGGCGGAGACCTGGACTTTCAGCCGGCCTCCAGCAGGCTGGCGGGGTCCAGGACTGTCAACCGGCCTCCAGCAGGCTCGCGGGGTCCTGGACTGTCAGCCGGCCTCCAGCAGGCTGGCCGGGACCTGGACTGTCAGTCGGCCTCCAGCAGGCTGGCCGGGACCTGGACTGTCAGCAGGCCTCCAGCAGGCTGGCCGGGACCTAGACTGTCCGCCGGCCTCCAGCAGGCTGGCCGGGACCTGGACTGTCAGCAGGCCTCCAGCAGGCTGGCCGGGACCTGAGCTGCCAGCCGGCCTCCAGCAGGCTGGCCGGGACCTTAACTGCCAGCCGGCCTCCAGCAGACTGGCCGGGACCTGGACTGTCAGCCGGCCTCCAGCAGGCTGGCCGGGACCTGGACTGTCAGCCGGCCTCTAGCAGGCTGGCCGGGACCTGGACTGTCAGCCGGCCTTCCCTCCTCTCTAATCACCTTCCTTACTGTCCTTGGTGAGTTTGAGTGTAAAGTGATGTCCTCCGTTTCCAAAATTTCTTGAAGACATTTTAAATTATCTTGAATCTGATAACTTAAGATCCTTGATTTATATTTTGTTTTATGGTAAAGTGAAAGCCAGAGTGGGGAGCACTCTAATGTTTACGTACTAAAGACTTGGCTTTGTAATTCACATGGTTGTGGTTTTTACTTAACAATGATTATATAATAACTGTAGACAGACGATTTCCTTTCCTTATCTTACTAACTTTCTGAATGGATGGTGACAACCCTTCTTCCTCTTATTATTGTCTACCTACCAATCTGTTTATCTACATTTATCAACTCTACCTAATTTTACCGCTTTTTTCTAACTTTTTCTACTCATCTTCCTCTACCTCCTCTCTCTCTAAGTCTATCCTTAATCGTAATTTCTTTCTAAACTTTCCCTTTCACTCACTCCCTCACTCTTCTTCACTCTCCTCCTCTCACTCTTCTTCACTCTCCTCCTCTCACTCTTCTTCACTCTCCTCCCTCACTCTTCTTCACTCTCCTCCCTCACTCTTCTTCACTCTCCTCCCTCACTCTTCTTCACTCTCCTCCCTCACTCTTCTTCACTCTCCTCCTCTCACTCTTCATCACTCTCCTCTTCTCACTCATCTTCACTCTCCTCCTCTCACTCTTCTTCACTCTCCTCCCTCACTCTTCTTCACTCTCCTCCCTCACTCTTCTTCACTCTCCTCCCTCACTCTTCTTCACTCTCCTCCCTCACTCTTCTTCACTCTCCTCCTCTCACTCTTCTTCACTCTCCTCTTCTCACTCATCTTCACTCTCCTCCCTCACTCTTCTTCACTCTCCTCCCTCACTCTTCTTCACTCTCCTCCTCTCACTCTTCTTCACTCTCCTCCTCTCACTCTTCTTCACTCTCCTCTTCTCACTCATCTTCACTCTCCTCCCTCACTCTTCTTCACTCTCCTCCTCTCACTCATCCTCACTAAGTTCGTCCACATCGTCCTGCATTTTTTACTTTCGTTATTTTCCGATACATTACCTGATGGGTGTCGTAGAGATCATTTGTAATGATGCGCTATACAACAAAGTTGTGAATTTGTGGTTATTTGTTGAATGTTAAGTTTTGTAAATATATATTTTTGGACTGATTCCAGCAGCGAGAGAAGGAGGAATGACACAGTCTGCGATAACAACGGAAGAAGGAGGAATGACACAGTCTGCGATAACAACGGAAGAAGGAGGAATGACACAGTCTGCGATAACAACGGAAGAAGGAGGAATGACACAGTCTGCGATAACAGCGAGAAAGTAAAAAGAAGCAAAAAATTCCGAGGTAGTAGCATCGGGGTGGAGCTGTGGTCAGCACTGAATGGGTGGGGTTTGAGGGTGGAAGAGTGCCATTCACATCACCAGCCTCTCCACCTACGCCCACACTCCCTCCGCCCACCTACAGGGTGCCACCCTCGGCCCCTGGTGAGCCAAGGCTACACACTGGGGCCGGACCAGGCCCCCAGCCGATCACCCGTCCGGGAGAAAGGCATCACTCTCTCCATTCTTAATCAGAGGAAACCTTATCTAATATTTCACAAGGTAAGTGGTACCATGAAGATTGTAATTTGACTGATTAATACTTTAAATTCTGGCAATATTACCTTCTTCCAATATTGCCTTGTTCCTTTTCCAAGCAGATTACAAAGTTCTGGCAAATCTTTGTGGAAAATATTAATTAAATGTGAAAATTTCCAACAAAATACGAACAGATTCTACGCATCTTCTTTGGTAAAAAACGAACTTCATCACAAAAAATACGAACGTAATTGTAGCTATTAAAATAATAATTTAATAATGACCAATTACTAAAAAAAAATACCGATGAAGCGTCCATAAAAGCGAGGTAATTGGAGATTATTTGTAAACAGTGGCTGGCCAGAGCGGTGTTGACAGTCACCTGTGAATTGCCAGCCAGGTTGTTTATGTGTTTAAATAGTGTGGTATATGGCGTCTAGTCCCTGCTTGGTCTGTTTGTACAGCGGCCTGCACGCGCCTGCACGCGCCTGCACGCGCCTGCACGCGCCTGCACGCGCCCGCACGCGCCCGCACGCCCATCATTCATGTTTGACAGTTTGACATAACTGGTGTTCCTATTACTAACTTTTTACTTAAACAATTGTTTATGAAAACTTGTATATAATGTTGGGGTGAAGGAAGGAGGGGGGGGGGGCGGGGTAAGTTATTCTGAGCACATGTGCACCCAAGGTACCAGAGGGACCTAATGGTACCCTAAGGGATCAGAGTGACTTTAATCTATTAAAACCCAAACTCCTAAAATTATTTCTTTTTGTAACTATTTGCTCCAAAATACCAAAATGTAATGATGGACCACCATAAAGTATCCATATGTAGTGATGGACCACCATAAAGTATCCATATGTAGTGATGGACCACCATAAAGTATCAATATGTAGTGATGGACCACCATAAAGTATCAATATGTAGTGATGGACCACCATAAAGTATCCATATGTAGTGATGGACCACCATAAAGAATCCATATGTAGTGATGGACCACCATAAAGTATCCATATGTAGTGATGGACCACCATAAAGTATCCATATGTAGTGATGGACCACCATAAAGTTTCCATATGTAGTGATGGACCACCATAAAGTATCCATATGTAGTGATGGACCACCATAAAGTATCAATATGTAGTGATGGACCACCATAAAGTATCAATATGTAGTGATGGACCACCATAAAGTATCAATATGTAGTGATGGACCACCATAAAGTATCCATATGTAGTGATGGACCACCATAAAGCATCAATATGTAGTGATGGACCACCATAAAGTATCCATATGTAGTGATGGACCACCATAAAGTATGCATATGTAGTGATGGACCACCATAAAGTATCCATATGTAGTGATGGACCACCATAAAGTATCCATATGTAGTGATGGACCACCATAAAGTATCCATATGTAGTGATGGACCACCATAAAGTATCCATATGTAGTGATGGACCACCATAAAGCATCAATATGTAGTGATGGACCACCATAAAGTATCCATATGTAGTGATGGACCACCATAAAGTATGCATATGTAGTGATGGACCACCATAAAGTATCCATATGTAGTGATGGACCACCATAAAGTATCCATATGTAGTGATGGACCACCATAAAGTATCCATATGTAGTGATGGACCACCATAAAGTATCCATATGTAGTGATGGACCACCATAAAGTATGCATATGTAGTGATGGACCACCATAAAGTATCCATATGTAGTGATGGACCACCATAAAGTATCCATATGTAGTGATGGACCACCATAAAGTATGCATATGTAGTGATGGACCACCATAAAGTATCCATATGTAGTGATGGACCACCATAAAGTATCCATATGTAGTGATGGACCACCATAAAGTATCCATATGTAGTGATGGACCACCATAAAGTATCCATATGTAGTGATGGACCACCATAAAGTATCCATATGTAGTGATGGACCACCATAAAGTATCCATATGTAGTGATGGACCACCATAAAGTATCCATATGTAGTGATGGACCACCATAAAGTATCAATATGTAGTGATGGACCACCATAAAGTATCCATATGTAGTGATGGACCACCATAAAGTATCCATATGTAGTGATGGACCACCATAAAGTATCCATATGTAGTGATGGACCACCATAAAGTATCCATATGTAATGATGGACCACCATAAAGTATCCATATGCAGTGATGGACCACCATAAAGTATCCATATGCAGTGATGGACCACCATAAAGTATCCATATGCAGTGATGGACCACCATAAAGTATCCATATGCAGTGATGGACCACCATAAAGTACCAATATGTAGTGATGGACCACCAAGTATAGCACCAATATGTAGTGATGGACCACCAAGTATAGCACCAATATGTAGTGATGGACCACCAAGTATAGCACCAATATGTAGTGATGGACCACCATAAAGTACCAATATGTAGTGATGGACCACCAAGTATATTACCAATATGTAGTGATATGTACAAATAGAATGCTTTATATTACCAAAAGAAAACAAGTTTGACAAAATTTTATAATTCAGAACAATTCGGCTTCTTAGGCAACATTGCCCATTAGATACAATATATATATATACAGACATATTAACATATTTTGGTAGCAGTCTTTCCCTGAGGCATATAGTATTAAATGTGACCTAAAGGGCGAGCTCAGTGATTGTAGTGCGAATCTTCTCTACTTTCCTTCACTTGAGAAGGAAGTTGAAAAATTAACTCTCCAAAGTTCATTTTTATAGTATTGTTTGGCCTGACAATAAGAGATGCTTTTCATTAACTCTTGTTAACATTGTCAAAGGCAGAGATCGATTGATTACAAATGTTCATCCTACATGATATGTACCCGAGTCATCAGCATGATAGCATGATGACTGGTGCAGTATGGTGAGTGTCACTCTGGTGTTATCATGATGACTGGTGCAGTATGGTGAGTGACACTCTGGTGTTAGCATGATGACTGGTGCAGTATGGTGAGTGACACTCTGGTGTTAGCATGATGACTGGTGCAGTATGGTGAGTGTCACTCTGGTGTTAGCATGATGACTGGTGCAGTATGGTGAGTGTCACTCTGGTGTTAGCATGATGACTGGTGCAGTATGGTGAGTGTCACTCTGGTGTTAGTATGATGACTGGTGCAGTATGGTGACACTCTGGTGTTAGCATGATGACTGGTGCAGTATGGTGTTGGTTGCTTGCGCTTGGGCAGTGTTAGGCGTCTTGAAAGGGATGTTGTTGTCTTGCCTGTATACTGAATTCGTTGGAGCTGAAAGTCACCAAGTGAAGTCATAGACAACTTTCGTCTCTTTCAAGGGGCTTTGTTTGGTGTCAGGAGAGTTCTTCACGCGCAAGTTGGCAGTCATCTTGCTCTTATAATAAATTATTACTTCAGTCTTCTCGTTGGTATCAGAAGTATTAGGGGCCACATATCTATCAATAATGTTTTTCAGGACTCTCTCTTCCGTTTTATGGGTCGTGGAGAAGACGTTCCTGTAGAATATTTTAATAGTGGGAACCAATAATATACTAATGTCTATTATATCTGAAGTTGCGAGGCCGCTCACCTTCGATTTGACAATTTCCTGAGCATATCTGTTGGAGTATCCATTGTTGATCAGGACCTGCCTTACTCTACCACGTTCCTCGTCAACCAGCTTCCAACTGGAGCTGTGCGCGAGGGCTCGGGTTGACATAGGCACTGATAACAATCTGCTTGTACCAATCAGGGCTCTCACTCGTAGCATTAAGGCATTCCTCTGTTGGTTTCTTCGTGTAGACTGCAGTGTTGAGGCCACCATTCCTTTCCGTGACGATTCCATCTAGGAAAGGTAGGCGTCCTCCTCTCTTAATCTCATAAGTGAATCTAAGCACTGAATTTCGTTCCAATGCATCATTAAGCCACAGCAGGTGTTCAGTATAATTAATAATAATAATTATTATTCATTGTGTCTGGGGACAGGCAGCCAGAGTGTATTCAAACACGTTAGGCTTATATTGAGGTCCCCCCTCAGGTCGAATTACTGACCCCACCCAGGATGCTAATCCACAACAAGCTGACTCCTGAGTACCTACTGAATGAACTCGTTTACTCACATGTTTCAAGAGGTCACTCCCACCCCCCCCCCTTCATATCTGACACACCTTTCTCCTTCTGTATTTGTAGTTAAAGAAAAATCTGTCAGCCTGATTTTACACCCATGAATTTTCAGTGTCTTACCTCTGGTAGACATTAACCAGCACTGTACTGGTAATCAATACACTTTACTGGTAATCAATACACTTTACTAGTAATCAATACACTTTACTGGTAATCAATACACTTTACTGGTAATCAATACACTTTACTGGTAATCAATACACTTTACTAGTAATCAATACACTTTACTAGTAATCAATACACTTTACTGGTAATCAATACACTTTACTGGTAATCAATACACTTTACTAGTAATCAATACACTTTACTAGTAATCAATACACTTTACTGGTAATCAATACACTTTACTGGTAATCAATACACTTTACTAGTAATCAATACACTTTACTGGTAATCAATACACTTTACTGGTATTCAATACACTTTACTGGTAATCAATACACTTTACTAGTAATCAATACACTTTACTGGTAATCAATACACTTTACTGGTAATCAATACACTTTACTAGTAATCAATACACTTTACTGGTATTCAATACACTTTACTGGTAATCAATACACTTTACTGGTATTCAATACACTTTACTGGTAATCAATACACTTTACTGGTATTCAATACACTTTACTGGTAATCAATACACTTTACTGGTAATCAATACACTTTACTGGTATTCAATACACATTACTGGTAATCAATACACTTTACTGGTATTCAATACACTTTACTGGTAATCAATACACTTTACTGGTATTCAATACACTTTACTGGTATTCAATACACTTTACTGGTAATCAATACACTTTACTGGTATTCAATACACATTACTGGTAATCAATACACTTTACTGGTATTCAATACACTTTACTGGTAATCAATACACTTTACTGGTAATCAATACACTTTACTGGTATTCAATACACTTTACTGGTAATCAATACACTTTACTGGTAATCAATACACTTTACTGGTATTCAATACACTTTACTGGTAATCAATACACTTTACTGGTAATCATTACACTTTACTGGTAATCAATACACTTTACTGGTAATCAATACACTTTACTGGTATTCAATGCACATTACTGGTATTCAATACACTTTACTGGTATTGATAGTGAAGGTAAACCGCGAGTTTGACAGAGTAAAGGCTTAACAATGCTCAGTCATGGATTAACCTGATTATCAGGAATGGCATTTTATACAAATATTCCTTAATAATAATAATTAGATCAACTTAAGTGTAACTTCCTTTAAAACTGATTACAGCTGGTCAATACCTGCTAGAGAAGACACTCGAAGCTACATACATTCAGTCTGTGGTCAGTCTTGTAGTCTGGGGCCTGTGGTTAGTTGCTCATAACAAATAATAATGTGCGTATTCCCACAGGTGTTCCCGCTCGGGTCCTACTGGGCACACTGGGCAGACCTGGAATGGCACTTGGATCGGGTGGCGCCTGGGCGAATCGTGGTGATGACGGTGGCAGTGTCAGGTACTATGGGTCTTCGCCACGCCGCCCAATGCCTGGCGAAGCTAGGGTCGCTGATGGCACTCCATCTCACGCACAGTGCTCACTGGACATGGGTGTTTATCAAGGGCGGACGAACCATTTCAGAGACCAGCATTATCCAAGGCATCGCCTCACACTCTGCCCACGTCATCCTCCCTGTGTCACACCTGCAGCCACCATCTACAGTCGGTAAGAACCAGTTGGTGGAGAAAGATCGCTGGCAGTACTGTGCAGTTCACGGTGCCATGGGCGGACTCTGTGACGAGTCGGCCCCTGACCCATTGCCATGGCCCTCTGCCCCACCCGTGGAGCGGCAATGGGTCCTGGCAGGTGTCAAGGTAGTGTTGACGGCAGGCAGCAGACACCAGTACCTCTACCACACACTCACCACCCTGCTGGCAACACCCGGCGCACAACAGCAGAACGTCCTCGTCGTTCTCGGCGACGCGCCGTCGTCAACAACGCGACTCCTGCGTCTTCTCGGCGTCAACTTTATCAAGCTTACCGTCCAGGGTGAAGGCAACAGCAAGCTCTTCCGCTACTACCGCAGTGTCTTCCAGGTGGCTGCCCGCACCTTCCCTGACGCCCCGGCGGTTATATTCCTAGACGAGGATGTCGAGGTCTCGCCAGACTTCTTCTCTTTCATGAGCCAGACCCTCGGTCTCCTGCACGCAGACCCAACACTCTACTGCGTCAACTCTCACTCAATCACAGGTTTTTCTGATCGAACATTCAATCCGTCGCGTGTGTTCCGAGGTGCTGTTCAGGTTCAGTGGGGGTATGCTGTAACGCCTCACTTCATCAAGGAAGCCCTGAGCAAGTGGCCTGAAGTCGATCACGACACTAACATCGTAATATACGACTACTGGATCTACACCCACGTCAGGCAGGGAAGAGAATGCGTCTACCCAGAAGTGAGCCGGAGCAACCACTATGGCCAAGGCCTGAACACCGACCCTCTAATAGCTGAGAGGGTCTTTTTAGATAAGCCATTAGTGCTGGAAGCCGGCGTGTCTCTAGTCGGAATTTCCAGGCTCAAGTCAGCCGACTGGCGACATGACCTCTCATATAACATTAGCTCAGCCACGCCGCTTTTGGGTAATCCCTGTAATGCAGACTTCATACCCAAACAGAACCCCAAACCCCAAAACAATCCTCAGCAACTCTACGTGTTCTATTACAGGCTAGACCCCATCGAAAATGGAACACCAGACGTCACACAGTCTTTTAATTTACAAAATTGCGTGGGTGGATGGAGTATATCTGAGCAAGGACACCACGACGGGGTGAGCATCGTTACTCTCTCCGTCCTCACCACCCTCTACCTGGTGGGGGTCCCCTACTCCTCCTATTCTCATCTCCGTCCTCAGGGACTTCCACTCTGGGACGTCAACACCATTCCGGACGAGGAATACGATGTGGTGGAACAGAACCAACTCAACAGACATAAGTTCACTCCCATAATAGCCAACAGGAATATGACGACATCTCAGCTTATGACCATTTTGTCCACACCCTAAAAACACCTGTCCCCACAGTGCATGGTGGCATCCAACAAGCTAAACGACGTCATTAACATGACGCTAACAACTGCCAATCGGGCCATAATTAAACCCTTCTTCTTTAGGACATCCCAATGTACCCAGAAGAAGAAAGTTGGTACAATCAGATCTGGTGCCATGGGTAGCAAGCACACTACGTCGCCTGCGTTCCTAGTACCGCTGCCTCACACATCTGTACGGAAACTGTCACAACATTCCGATCACAAAAGTTAGGTATCGGTCTTCCCCCATGGTTGTTGAACCCGTCTTCTTCAGTTGCCACAACGGACAAAAATCAATGTACTAAAACACGTGGCCCTAACCTAACCAACCAGGCACAGAACACGTAGTTGTTTGTCAGTCGCTATGATTAATAATGTGCCGTATTTTGTTTGTTGGGGATTTTGGCCTCAAAATATGATGTATTCTTTGACAGGACAAGATAGGCAGTGAAGCAACAGCTAGAAGTATATGAGCTCCCCAAATAATGAAGTAATTAAACTAGATATATATATTTTTTAACCCTGGTAAAGAGAGAGATGTGATATTAAAAGCCCTCTAAACGAACTTTCCTTGTTTCCTCCCTTTCATTTCTGCTGGATACAGTAAGGCGCTGTTAATTAAGGGCGAGTAGGCTGACTGACGACTACGAGGGTACCTGCCATCATGGCTTGCAGCATTGCAAGGGATAGAGTTGCGATGTGCTTTGTTGCAACATTTCATTGCAACATGTAAAAATGGGATTTCTAATATATTGCAACATGATGCAATAAGGTTTGGAGTAAGAAAGCGCCAAGAGTTGAAGGAGGGGAGGGAATTATCAGGGGAAAGCTCCAAGAATTGAGGGGTGAAAGCGAACTTGACTGAGGTATGAATGAAGACTTTAGGGAAATTCCACAGTGTTTTGATCAGCTTAAAAAAGGATGAAAAGTAGAAGGAGGAGATCACGTCGTCCAGTGAAATGTTCTTTGGCAGTTGTAATTATGTTGAAATTACAGTTTTGTACAACCTAGACTTATCTCTTCCGTTTGCACAGCAACATTGCAAGGACATGTTGTGCAACATGTAGCATTATGGACAACGAGGGTTAGGGGTGGCAAGAGGAGGTAGGGTGTGGGCATGGGACAAGAGGGCACGTGTTGGCTCTTACAGGTGTGTTGACTCTTACAGGTGTGTTGGCTCTTACAGGTGTGTTGACTCTTACAGGTGTGTTGACTCTTACAGGTGTGTTGACTCTTACAGGTGTGTTGACTCTTACAGGTGTGTTGGCTCTTACAGGTGTGTTGACTCTTACAGGTGTGTTGACTCTTACAGGTGTGTTGGCTCTTACAGGTGTGTTGACTCTTACAGGTGTGTTGACTCTTACAGGTGTGTTGGCTCTTACAGGTGTGTGTTGGCTCTTACAGGTATGTTGACTCTTACAGGTATGTTGGCTCTTACAGGTGTGTGTTGGCTCTTACAGGTGTGTTGGCTCTTACAGGTGTGTTGGCTCTTACAGGTGTGTTGACTCTTACAGGTGTGTTGGCTCTTACAGGTGTGTTGGCTCTTGCAGGTGTGTTGACTCTTACAGGTGTGTGTTGACTCTTACAGGTGTGTGTTGGCTCTTACAGGTGTGTTGGCTCTTGCAGGTGTGTGTTGGCTCTTACAGGTGTGTTGGCTCTTACAGGTGTGTTGGCTCTTACAGGTGTGTTGGCTCTTACAGGTGTGTGTTGACTCTTACAGGTGTGTTGGCTCTTACAGGTGTGTTAGCTCTTACAGGTGTGTTAGCTCTTACAGGTGTGTTAGCTCTTACAAGTGTGTGTTGGCTCTTACAGGTGTGTTAGCTCTTACAGGTGTGTTAGCTCTTACAAGTGTGTGTTGGCTCTTACAGGTGTGTGTTGGCTCTTACAGGTGTGTTGGATCTTACAGGTGTGTGTTGGCGCTTACAGGTGTGTTGACTCTTACAGGTGTGTTGACTCTTACAGGTGTGTTGACTCTTACAGGTGTGTTGACTCTTACAGGTGTGTTGGCTCTTACAGGTGTGTTGACTCTTACAGGTGTGTTGACTCTTACAGGTGTGTTGGCTCTTACAGGTTGTGTTGGCTCTTACAGGTATGTTGACTCTTACAGGTATGTTGGCTCTTACAGGTGTGTGTTGGCTCTTACAGGTGTGTTGGCTCTTACAGGTGTGTTGGCTCTTACAGGTATGTTGGCTCTTACAGGTGTATTGATTCTTACAGGTGTGTTGGCTCTTACAGGTGTGTTGGCTCTTGCAGGTGTGTTGACTCTTACAGGTGTGTGTTGACTCTTACAGGTGTGTGTTGGCTCTTACAGGTGTGTTGGCTCTTGCAGGTGTGTGTTGGCTCTTACAGGTGTGTTGGCTCTTACAGGTGTGTTGGCTCTTACAGGTGTGTGTTGACTCTTACAGGTGTGTTGGCTCTTACAGGTGTGTTAGCTCTTACAGGTGTGTTAGCTCTTACAAGTGTGTGTTGGCTCTTACAAGTGTGTTAGCTCTTACAAGTGTCTTAGCTCTTACAAATGTGTGTTGGCTCTTACAGGTGTGTGTTGGCTCTTACAGGTGTGTTGGCTCTTACAGGTGTGTTGGCTCTTGCAGGTGTGTTGACTCTTACAGGTGTGTGTTGACTCTTACAGGTGTGTGTTGGCTCTTACAGGTGTGTTGGCTCTTGCAGGTGTGTGTTGCTCTTACAGGTGTGTTGGTTCTTACAGGTGTGTTGGCTCTTACAGGTGTGTGTTGACTCTTACAGGTGTGTTGGCTCTTACAGGTGTGTTAGCTCTTACAGGTGTGTTAGCTCTTACAAGTGTGTGTTGGCTCTTACAAGTGTGTTAGCTCTTACAGGTGTCTTAGCTCTTACAAGTGTGTGTTGCTCTTATAGGTGTGTGTTGGCTCTTACAGGTGTGTTGGCTCTTACAGGTGTGTGTTGGCGCTTACAGGTGTGTTGACTCTTACAGGTGTGTTGACTCTTATAGGTGTGTTGGATCTTACAGGTGTGTGTTGACTCTTACAGGTGTGTGTTGGCTCTTACAGGTGTGTTGGCTCTTGCAGGTGTGTGTTTACTATTACAGGTGTGTTGACTATTACACGTGTGTTGACTATTACAGGTGTGTTGACTTACATGTATGTTGACTCTTACAGGTGTGTTGACTATTACAGGTGTGTGTTGACTATTACAGGTGTGTTGACTATTACAGGTGTGTTGACTATTACAGGTGTGTTGACTGTTACAGGTGTGTTGACTATTACAGGTGTGTTGACTTTACAAGAGTGTTGACTGTTACAGGTGTGTGTTGACCATTACAGGTGTGTTAACTATTATAGGTGTGTTGACTATTACAGGTGTGTGTTGACTATTACAGGTGTGTTGACTATTACAAGCGTGTGTTGACAATTACAAGCGTGTGTTGACTATTACAGGTGTGTTGACTGTTACAAGTGTGTTGACTATTACAGGTGTGTTGACTATTACAGGTGTGTTGACTAGTGCAGGTGTGTGTTGACAATTACAGGTGTGTGTTGACTATTACAGGTGTGTTGACTGTTACATATGTGTTGACTATTATAGGTGTGTTGACTATTACGGTGTGTGTTGACTATTACAGGTGTGTTGACTATTACGGTGTGTTGACTATTACAGGTGTGTGTTGACTATTACAGGTTGTTTGACTATTACAGGTGTGTTGACTATTACAGGTGTGTTGACTATTACAGGTGTGTTGACTATTCAAGTTGTTGGCCTATTACAGGTGTGTTTGACTATTACAGGTGTGTTGACTATTACAGGTGTGTTGACTTACAGGTGTGTTGACTATTACAGGTGTGTTGACTATTACAGTGTGTTGACTATTACAGGTGTGTGTGACTATTACAGGTGTGTGTTGACTATTACAGGTGTGTTGACTGTTACAGGTGTGTTGACTATTACAGGTGTGTTGACTATTACAGGTGTGTTGCGTGTTGACTATTACAGGTGTGTAGACTATTACACGTGTGTTGACTATTACATGTGTGTTGACTATTACATGTGTGTTGACTGTTACATGTGTGTTGACTATTACATGTGTGTTGACTGTTACATGTGTGTTGACTATTACATGTGTGTTGACTGTTACATGTGTGTTGACTATTACAGGTGTTTTGACTGTGTTACAGGTGGGTGTGACTATTACAGGTGTGTGTTTGACTAGTACAGGTGTGTTGACTATTTACAGGTGTGTTGGGCTATTACAAGTGTGTTGCTATTACAGGTATATGTTGACTATTACAGATGTGTGTTGACTATTACAGGTCTGTTGACTATTACAGGGATGTGTTGGCTATTACCGGTGTGTTGACTATTACAGGTGTTTTGACTATTACAGGGTTGGTGGTTGACTATTACATGTGTGTTGACTATTACATGTGTGTTGACTGTTACATGTGTGTTGACTATTATAGGTGTGTTGACTATTACAGGTGTGTTGGATATTACAGGTGTGTTGTGACTATTACAGGTGTGTAAACTATTACAGATGTGTTGACGATACAGGGTGGTGTTGACTATATACAGGTGTGTGCTGACTATTACAGGTGTGTGACTATTACAGGTTGTGTGACGTGTATACAGGTGTGTTGACTATGTAAAGGTGTGTGGTTGTGACTATTACATGTGTGTTGACTGTTACATGTGTGTTGACTATTACATGTGTGTTGACTGTTACATGTGTGTTGACTATTACATGTGTGTTGACTGTTACATGTGTGTTGACTATTACATGTGTGTTGACTGTTACATGTGTGTTGACTATTACATGTGTGTTGACTGTTACATGTGTGTTGACTATTACAGGTGCGTTGACTATTACAAAGCGCTGTTGTGTTGACAATTACAAGCGTGTGATGACTATTACAGGTGTGGTGACTATTACAAGTGTGTTTGCCTATTACGAGGGTGGTGTTTGAACTATTACAGGTGTGTTGACTAGTGCAGGTGTGTGTTGACAATTACAGGTGTGGTGTTGCCTATTAAGGTGGTGTTGCTATGACGGTTAACATATGTGTTGACTATATAGGTGTGGTGACTATACAGGTGTGTGTTGACTATTACAGATGTTTTAACTATTACGGGTGTGTTGACTATTACAGGTAGTGTGTTGACTATTACAGATGTGTGTTGACTATTACAGGTCTGTTGACTATTACAGGTGGTGTTGACTATTACAGGAGGTGTGTGGCTAGTACAAAGTGGTGTTGGCGATTAGAGGTATGTTGACTATTACAGGTGTGTTGACTAGGACATGTGTGTTGACTATTACATGTGTGTTGGCTATTACAGGTGTGTTGACTATTACAGGGGTGTTGACTATTACAGGTGTTTTGACTATTACACAGGTGTGTGACTATTACAGTGTGTTTGAACTGTTACAGGTGTGTTGACTAGTATAGGTTGTTGACTATTACAGTGTGTGACTATTACAGGTGTGTTGACTATTACGTTGTGTAGATTACAGATGTGTTGCCTATTA
>WNGS01166831.1:95729-115226 GCA_020271785.1 Procambarus virginalis
GTGGTGTGTGTGTGTGTGTGTGTGTGTGTGTGTGTTGTGTGTGTGTGTGTGTGTGTGTGTGTGTGTGTGTGTGTGTGTGGTGTGTGTGTGTGTGGTGTGTGTACTCACCTATTTGTGCTTGCAGGATCGAGCATTGACTCTTGGATCCCGCCTTTCCAGCTATCGGTTGTTTACAGCAATGACTCCTGTCCCATTTCCCTATCATACCTAGTCTTAAAATATGAATAGTATTTGCTTCCACAACCTGTTCCCCAAGTGCATTCCATTTTTCCACTACTCTCACGCTAAAAGAAAACTTCCTAACATCTCTGTGACTCATCTGAGTTTCCAGTTTCCACCCATGTCCCCTCGTTCTGTTATTATTACGTGTGAACATTTCATCTATTTCCACTTTGTCAATTCCCCTGAGTATTTTATGTCCCTATCATATCTCCTCTCTCCCTTCTTTTCTCTAGTGTCGTAAGGTTCAGTTCCTTCAGACGCTCTTCATATCCCATCCCTCGTAACTCTGGGACAAGCCTCGTCGCAAACCTCTGAACCTTCTCCAGTTTCCTTATGTGTTTCTTCAGGTGGGGGCTCCATGATGGCGCGGCATACTCTAAGACGGGTCTCACGTAGGCAGTGTAAAGCGCCCTAAAAGCCTCCTCATTTAGGTTTCTGAATGAAGTTCTAATTTTCGCCAGTGTAGAGTACGCTGCTGTCGTTATCCTATTTATATGTGCCTCAGGAGTTAGATTAGGTGTCACATCCACTCCCAGATCTCTTTCTCGAATCGTTACAGGTAGGGTTCCCCTTCATTGTGTACTGTCCCTTTGGTCTCCTATCACCTGATCCCATTTCCATAACTTTACATTTACTGGTGTTAAACTCCAGTAGCCATTTCCCTGACCATCTCTGCAACCTGTTTAAGTCCTCTTGGAGGATCCTACAATCCTCGTCTGTCACAACTCTTCTCATTAATTTTGCGTCATCCGCAAACATTGACATGTATGATTCCACTCCTGTAAACATGTCATTTACGTAAATTAGAAAGAGGATTGGTCCCAGCACCGATCCTTGAGGTACTCCACTTGTTACTGTTCGCCCGTCCGACTTCTCGCCCCTTACCATTACCCTCTGGCTCCTTCCTGTTAGGTAGTTCTTCATCCATTCTAGGGCTTTCCGCTTACTCCTGCCTGCCTCTCAAGTTTGTATAACAGTCTCATGTGCGGTACTGTATCAAAGGCCTTTTGGCAGTCAAGAAATATGCAGTCTGCCCAGCCTTCTCTGTCCTGCCTTATCCTTGTTACTTTATCATAGAATTCTAAAAGGTTTGTTAGGCATGATTTCCCTGTCCAGAACCCATGTTGGTGCTTGTTTACAAACCCAATGCTCTCCAGGTGCTCAACAAGTCTTAGCCTAATTATTCTTTCAAGTATTTTGCAGGGGATGCTTGTCAATGATACGGGTCTGTAGTTAAGTGCCTCCTCCCTATCACCTTTCTTGAAAATCGGTACGACATTTGCCTCTTTCCAGCAACTGGCCAATTCTCCCGACATAAGTGACTGATCATTGCCAGAGGCACGCTGAGAGCCTGCGCTGCCTCTTTAAGTATCCACGGTGATACTTTGTCTGGTCCAACAGCTTTATTTGCATCCAGTGTTGTCAACTGTTTCATTACCTCCTCTGCTGTCACCTCTATATCTGATAGTCTTTCATCTAGGGTAATCGCTTCTAACAATGGGAGCTGCTCAGGCTCGGTTGTGAACACTCCATGGAAATTTGCATTCAGTACCTCGCAGATTTCCTTGTCGCTTTCTGTATATGCCCCTTCTGTTTTCCTCAGTCTTGTCACTTGGTCATTTACCGACATCTTTCTTCTTATATGGCTATGTTGTAATTTAGGTTGCTTTTTCGCTTTGACTGCAATATCATTCTCATAATTTCTTTCCGACACTCGTCTTATGTTAATGTAATCATTCCTAGCTCTGTTACATCTAATCCTGTTGTCCTCTGTCCTTTGTCTTCTGTACTTCCTCCACTCCTCCTGCTTCTCACCTTTGCTTCCTGACATTGTCTATTAAACCATGGGTTATTATATTCCCTCCTGCTTTTTTCCTTTATTGTTGGAATAAATCTCTCTTCAGCCTCCTTGCATTTCAATATGACTTGGTTCATCATACCTTGCACTGTTTTTCCTCTAAGTTCTTCCTCCCACTGCACTTCTCCCAGGTAGTCCCTTATCCTTCTGTAGTCCCCTTTTCTGTAATCAAGTCTCCTTTCCCGTACCTCTTGACCGTTGGTCACAATTTTAAGCTCCATCATGTAGTCAAAGACTAGGACACAATGGTCACTGGCTCCTAGTGGTATTTCATGTTCCAACTGCTCGATGTCTTCTACATTCTGGGTGAAAATGAGATCTAATAGGCTGGGCGTATCTCCTCCTCTTTCCCTAGTATCTTCCTTCACATGCTGTGTTAGGAAATTCCTGTCAATAACGTCTACCAGCTTCGCTCCCCAGGTCTCCTCCCCGCCATGGGGATTCCTCGTTTCCCAATCTATCTCTCCGTGATTTAGGTCCCCCATGACCAGTAGCTTCGCCTTCATTCTATGCGCTACTGTTGCTGCCCTCTGCAGTTCATCTATACATGCTTGTTGCTGTCCTCGTACTCCTGCCTGGGCCTTCTACTGTTTGGTGGGGGATTGTAGAGTATCAAGATTACAATCTTCTTCCCATCCACTGTCAGAGTTCCATGTATGGAGCTCGTGCTTTCATTGGTACCCGGATTTTCCAGCTCATCAAACTTCCATTTCCGCTTTATTAGGAGTGCCACTCCACCTCCCTGTCTCTGTGTCCTTTCTTTTCTTATCACCTGGTACCCCTCTGGAAAGATTGCATCCGAGATCATGTCATTTATTTTAGTTTCCACTATTGCCACTATGTCTGGGTCTGCCTCACTAACTCTTTCTTTTATCTCTTCTGCTTTATTGGCTACCCCATCAGCATTGGTGTACCAAATCTTGAGACTCTTCTTGGAAACTCGGGTGTCAGAGTTCCCCCTTTCACCGGGGGTCTGGGGGGAACTGGGGGGTGTCTGGGGGGCGAGTGGGGGCTGTGGGGGTGAATGGGGGGTGCTAGGGGGGTGCCTGGGAGTGCCTGGTAGGCGAATGGGGTCTGGGCATCTAGGGGGGTAGGAAGGGCATAATGGGTTTGAAAGTTAGGGGTCTGAATAGCATAGGAGGGTTGAGAAATAGAGTGAGACTGAGAGTCAGATAGAGGTTGAGAGGTGGGGGAAGGGATATTGAGGGCAGAGGGCTGAGAGGAGAATGGAGCATGGGTGCTGGGAGTGGAAGAGAGGGTGTATTAGTTAGGGGGGAATCAGGGGTAGGTGGGGGTTTTGGGTAGAAGAGGGGAGAGGGAGATGGGGGAAGGTGTTAGGGGGTCACGAGGTGAGGGGGTTAAATGTGGGCTGGAGGTGCATAGGAGGGGTGAGGGTTGGGTGGGGTTTGGCGTGAGTGTAAGAGGGGTGCAGTGGGTGTGTGTGTGTGTGTGTGTGTGTGTGTGTGTGTGTGTGGTGTGTGTGGTGGTGTGTGTGTGTGTGTGTATGTGTGTGTGTGTGTGTGTGTGTGTTTGTGTGTGTGTGTGTGTGTGTGTGTAAAAATAATATAAAATCAATAGAATAACGTCTGTGGCATGTGCGAGGATGGCTAACATCGGAAATGCCTTCAGGAACCTGTGTAAGGAATCATTCAGAATGTTGCCTACTACGTATGTAAGACTAATCCTGGTGTATGCGGCCCCAGCATGGAGCCCGCCCTATGTCCTTACGCACACAAGACGAAGCTGGAAAAAGTTCAGAGGTATGCCACAAGGTTAGTCCCGGAACTAAGGGCATGAGTGTGTGTTTTTCCACAGTTTCGAGGAAAGGCTGAGGGAACTGCACCTCACGTCGCTGGAAGACAGAAGAGCCGGGGGACATGATCACCACATACAAAATTCTCAGTGGAATTGATAGGGTAGACAAACGTGGATATGTAACACTGGTGGTACACGCACAAGGGGATACAGGTGGAAGCTGAGTACCCAAATGAGTCACAGAGACACTAGAAACAACTTTTTCAATGTCAGAATAAATGGAATGCACTAGGAAGTGATGTGTGAGAAGCTCAGGAATCTGTACACCAGTTTGATTGACGTTGAGAGGCAGACCAAAGAGCCAAAGCTCAACCCCTGCAAGCACCACTCGGTGAGTAACATCTAGGTGAGTACACACATACACATACACACCACACACGCACACACACACACAGCACACACACACACACACACACACCACACACACCACACACACACACACACACACAGCACGCTGGACGCGTGATCCCTTGGTCCCGGGCTCGATTTCCGGCGCCACAGAGAAACAATGGGCAGAGTTTCTTTCACCCTGATTCTCCTGTTACCTAGCAGTAAATAGGTAACAGAAAGTTAGTCAGCTGTCACAGGCTGCTTCCTGGTTGAGATGAAAAAAATATAAAAAGTAGTTAGTAAACAGTTGATTGACAGTTGAGAGGCGGGCCGAAAGAGCAGAGCTCAACCCCCACAAGCAAAACTAGGTGAATACAACTAGGTGCACACACACACACACACACACACACTGGCCCTACTAATGAGAAAGGAATGGAGTTTCAAGGAGATGGTCATCCCGGACTGCGAGGGATTCAGAGACTACATAACAGGCACCATCACGATGGGAGGACCAAAAGTAGTAGTAGCAGTGATATATAACCCTCCACCAAATGACAGAAGACCAAGGCAAGAGTATGACAACAACAACATGGCAGTTAACACTATAATTGAGAGGGCAGCCTCTGCTGCCTGTAGAAATAGATCCCATCTGCTCATTATGAGAGAATCCAATCACGGAAGGATAGACTGGGAGAACAAGGAACCGCATGGAGGAGAGGATACATGGGAGAGCTAAATTAATGGAGGTGCCGACATAAACTTTCTAACCCACATGTCAGGTACCCACTAGGATGAGAGGAAACGATGAACCAGCAAGACTCGACCTAGTCTTCACTCTGAACGACTCCGACATAAGGGAATCGGCTTTGAGGCCCCAATAGGTATGACCGACCACAGAGTACTGGCGTTTGAGTATCTAGTTGAGGAAGGATTATTGAACTCGAGGAGAGGTACTGAAAACAAAAAGTTGGCATTCCGAAAGAGAAACTTTGAGGAGTTAAGAAAATTCCTAACAGATATAATATAGGAAACAGACCTCAGGGGAAAGACGGCCCAAGATATGATGGACTTCATCACACAGAAGTGCAAGGAAGCTGCAAACAAGTTTGTCCCAGTCCAAAAGGAAACAGTGAAATGAAGATGAGAAACCCATGGTTTAATCAGAGATGTAAGCTAGCTAAGCAGCAAAGTAAAAGGGCATGGAGAAACTATAGGAATAACAGGACACTTGAGAGCAGATAAAGATACCAGAGTGCCAGGAATGAATATGTCAGGATGAGAAGAGAGGTAGAAAGACAATACGAAAATGACATCGCAAGCAAGGCAAAGACTCAACCTAAATTGTTGCACAGCCACATCAGGAGAAAAACAACAATAAAGGAACAGGTAATGAACATAAGGATAGGGGCAGAAGGATTCACTACAAACGACAAGGAAGTGTGTGTGAGGAACTGAATAAGAAATTCCAGCAGGTCTTCACCTTAGAGAAAAGAGAGATTCCAGAGATAAGAGAGGGAATAGTTAACCAGGAACCACTAGAAGAGTTTGAGATTACCAGTGAGAAAGTAAAGAAGTGTTCACTAGAGTTGGATGTGACAAAGGCTATAGGCCCAGATGCAATTTCCCCTTGGATACTAAGGGAAGGAGCAGAAGAACTGTGCCTGCCGCTTTCCATAGTGCATAACAAATCACTGGCAACAGGGAAACTGCCAAAAATTTGGAAAGCAGCTAATGTAGTTCCGATATACAAGAAAGGGGATAGACAGGAGGCACTGAACTACAGGCCAGTGTCCCTAACCTGCATACCATGCAAGCTGATGGAGAAGATTGTGCGAAGAAAGCTAGTGGAACATCTAGAGCGAAAGAACTTTGTAACACAGCATCAACATGGTTCAGTAATGGGAACTCCTGCCTCCCAGGGCTTATTAAATTTTACAACCAGGCAACAAAAATCAGGCAAGAAAAGAGGGGTGAGCAGTGTTACCAGATCGTTCGTTACGGCTCGTAACCCTGTACAGCATTAAAGAACTTGTTGTCTAGGTCATGGAATTGCTGTAATATAGAGCGGGTCACCAGTGTATCCACATGATTGGCACAAGCACAAGTAAGGTATTTATCCCTTAGGACTAAGAAATATACATATAAAATATTAATATATATATTTAACAATATAATCAGTAGTATTAATCATAATACAGATGGACAAAATGATATATAAAACAATTTGAAGTATTTTCTCCCTTATAAAAATTATGTATGGCAAAACAAATATATATAACAGACTTATCTTCACAGATGTTAGCTCTCCTGCCCCAGACGAGTTACTGACTACAAAAACTGCGGGAGTGAAAAACATTGCTTCTGCCCGCGGAAAATTGCCAAACTAACATTATTTAATTAAACTTACATGGAGCAAAATAATGTGACAAGAGTAATCTTAAAGTAACTTAGTAAATGGTTAGAATAACATGCATAACAAAAATGATGTAATTATTAATACATGCAGTAATTAAAATAAAATAACAAAGGGAAATATTAGGCAACGCTCCCCCAACATCAGGACTAAAAGTTTCTCACGGAATGTTGCCTCTCAATGTTCAAACACTTACAGAATTCCCATCAGTGATTCCTACTGATGATCATAGATAAAACCACTTTCCCACGAAATCAACCGTGAACAGACAAAGAACAATTACTCGTTCCCACGGGTGGAAAAGTTAGGCTTAATTCAACATATAATCAGGCAACACATATCTTACATACAAGTAAGAATATTTAGATGTACATATAATCAGATAAAACAAGGCATATATATAAGTACAAATTAATGTAGAAGTACAAATTAAATGTATTTAATTACGTAGCTTATAGAGGTACGTAACACTTCCACCTCCAAGAAAAAAAATGCAATGGATTGAAGATCAATGGCATTTTTTCCGAAGTAAAAATGTTAAGCACAAAAGAAAAATACATTTATGGTACATCAAAACTTCTTGACAAGGCATCGGCCAAAACATTTTGCCTGCCTGGAATATGTTTGATCTCAACATTGAATTCTTGCAAAAATAAGGACCAGCGCAAAATACGTTGGTTCTTAACTTTCATCATATTTATAAAGATAAGGGGATTGTGGTCTGTAAATACTAACACTTTGTTTCCTGACAGATAAATTTCAAACTTCTTAATTGACAATATAAGACCCAATGCCTCCTTTTCTACCACTGAATAATTTTTCTGAGCTGCATTAAATTTTCTTGAATAATAATACACAGGATGTTCAATATTATCTAAACCAACTTGAATCAACACAGCCCCTATACCAACATCTGACGCATCAATGTGTAATATGAAAGGTTTATCAAATTGGGGACTAGCAAGAACAGGTGATGTAGACAATATGCCCTTTAGGTTCTGAAAAGCATTCTGACAATCTTGTGTCCACTGAAATTTTACATGCTTGCGTAATAAATTTGTCAAAGGAGCAGCCACTGTTGAAAAATTTCTACAATAACGCCTATAGTATGCACACATACCAATAAACCGTTGGACTCCTTTTCTACTAGTTAACACTGGGTAGTCCACAATGGCTTGAATCTTATCTTGTAATGGAATAATCTTACCTTGTCCTACTTCATGTCCAAGATAGGTTATAGTACCTCTTGCCCAACTACACTTATTCAGATTTATGGTTAATTTAGCACTTTGCAACACTGTAAACAAGTTCTTAAGACCTAAGAGATGATCTGACCAATTCTTACTGTATAAAACAATGTCATCAAGGTAGGCCCTACAATCTGGCACATCCTTGAGTAAGAAATTCATGAGTCTCTGAAAAGTAGCAGGTGCATTTCTCAGACCGAACGGCATCACGTTAAATTCGTAAGCACCATCAGGTGTCACAAAAGCAGTAACCTCCCTCGCGTAATCAGTCAATGGAATCTGGTAATAGCCCTTGGACAAATCCAGTTTACTTACATATTGAGCATGTCCAATTGATTCAATACATTCCTCTAACAGAGGTAAGGGAAAAACGTCCACAGTAGTGTGTTTGTTCAATTTCCGATAATCAACACACAATCTCCAGGTTCCTCCTGGTTTTGGCACTAATAAACACGGAGAGCTCCAAGTACTTTGACTTGGCCGAATGAAATTATGCTGGAGCAGATAGTCCACTTCTGCTTGTAGAATCTTCCTCTTTTCGGGGTTCACTCGGTACGGATGTTGTCGAATGGGTGTGTTATCCAGGAGCTGAATGTCGTGGGTGATGAGGTGGGTCTGAGTGGGAACCTCCCCAAACAGAGATGTATGGTTGTCCAGCAGAACCTGGAACTCATCACGTTGCTCCTCCTGTAAATGACATAGCATCTCCCTGCCATTGGAACTGGAACTGAGAAGTTGAATATTAACATCATTTCCCTCACTGCAATGATCCTCAGGTGTATACTCTTCCCGACTAAAACAAGTTACTACACCTGGTCCAACATAAGCTTTTAATCTGTTAATGTGCACAGTCATTTGGGGTTCTGAAAGATTAGGGTTAATTATTTTATATGTTAGGTCTCCCACCTTCTCTACCACTTGGTAGGGTCCTGCAAACTTATGGGACATGGAAGTCCCCCAACGAGGTTTCAACACCAACACCAAATCTCCGACAGCAAACGACCTGAGTTGAGCCTTGAACTTCTTGTCATATCGTAATTTCATGGCTTGTTGAGTTCTTCCCAGATGTTCTTTCGCCAACTCACGAGCCCGACACAACTTGTCCTTGACCTTACTCAAGTACAAATCACTCTGATGAACAGAGACATCTCCCAACAACTTTTCGTGGAGCATCTTAAGAGGACCTCTCACTTGGTGACCAAACACGAGTTCAAAAGGTGAACATCCCAAAGACTCTTGTAACCCTTCTCTCGCAGCAAACAACACGAAGGGGAGATTCTCATCCCAATTACGTGGATAAGTCTCTCCGGTTGTCCTCAACATTTGTTTTAAAGTCTGGTGGAAACGTTCAAGCCCACCTTGGCTTTGTGGATGATATGGACTAGACAATTTGTGCTGAATCCCTCGGGACTCGCAAAAAGTTCTGAAAACTTTAGAACAAAAGTTCCCCCCATTATCACTCTGAATAACCCTAGGCATCCCAAACAAAGAGAAAAAGCGTTCAAGACACTTGATGAGATTATGAGCTTGGGTATTCCTTAGAGCATAAGCTTCTGGAAATCTAGTAGTCATACACATGAGAGTGAATAAAAACATGTTACCCGACTTAGTCTTAGGTAAAGGACCTACACAATCAATAACAACATGAGTAAATGGTTCATCAGGAACTACAATAGGTTGCAATGGTGCTCTAGGCACAGATTGATTAGGTTTTCCAACAAGTTGACAAGGTACACAGTTATGACAATATCTAACCACGTCTTTCTTTAACTTAGGCCAGAAAAAATATTTACATATCTTATGGTACATATTTGAGATACCTTGGTGACCTCCCATGGGGTCATCATGTGCAGCTTGCAAGATCTGCCTACGATAATCATTGGGGACAACGAGTTGGGTTCTAATCTCACAATCATCTGAAGAGGGAGTTCCCTTGGGTCTCCACCTTCTCATCAGAAGTCGATCCTGGAAAAAGAAACCCGTCCCTTCCTCCAATGCATCAACATTATCAGGTGCCTCAGAAATACACTTAATTAAACTAGGATCAGTAGTCTGTTCAACACTTAAGGGCAATGACTCAGACTCAGCAGCGAGCGGGCAAGAACCTAGTAGCTTGATCTCTTTTCCTGATTGATCAGAATAAAATGGAGCCATAGCTACTTCGGCCTCACTCTCGACAACTGGTTCACTGGAGACAAGCGGGCAAGGTACAGATAGTTCAGCCTCCTCACCTTCACTTTCCTTGTGACTTAGGCTCGGCGGGGCTTCTACTACTGCCTCACTCTCATCATCCAGTCGAGTCATAAAAGAATCCTCAAGATCCACCTCCCACTCCTTTCCTGAAGGGGTCCTGGTCTTGGGAACAGCAACCTCAGTGGAATCAGAATTACTCTCACCTGTTTTTCCCATTGATCTAGTAACCACACAAGCAGGGTAAATAATATCATCTGCCTCGGGTTTAGCTAATACGTTCTGGGGATTGGTTATCATTATGGGACACTTGGGCCCTGCAACCTGTCGGTTGCCAAAATCATTACCTACAATAATGTCTACCCCAGGAATGGGCAGTTGCTTACTTACACCAACATTACACCATCCTGAAGTATATTTAGAATCAAGATTAATTTGCATCAAAGACACAGGTTGTACTCTACCAGCAATACCTTGGAGAAGTACAACTTCACCCAGATCTCGGGTGTCAACATCAGCAAGTACATTTTGGGCAATAAGAGACTGTGAAGCTCCAGTATCACGGAGTAATTGAACAGTCTTATGGTTACCATTATTACATAATAATGTACCTGTGGAAATATATGGTTTAAAGTCAGCCATCCAATTGGGATTGACTGTAGTACATGAAGAATTAATATGTTGCAATCCTTTACTCATAATAAGACCAGTTGGCCGTAGTTCAGGATGCAAACTAAAACATGAAGTAATCACATGACCCCTTCTCTTACAATGTGTACAATGCTTAAAAGTGGGCACACTGGTAGAACCAACTGCAGGTTTAAATGAGCATTACTAGGCTTAGATGATCCTGGCAGTGGAGTAACAATCTTAGGGTTAGTAAGAGAAGAGTTCACGGGAGTAACTGGAGGACTAGGAGTGGGCTTATAATGATAAGGAGTTCTGTGAGCATTGTAATTTACTCTATGACTAGACTTAGGTGAAGTGGCCGTAAACTGGGCCTTAGTCAACAACTCATGCTCATCAGCGAGCTTTGACAGCTCATAAATGTCTGTTACATTCTTTTGTTCTGCCATATAAGTAGATAATTTGTCGGGGAGACAAGACAATACTTCTTCCATGATAAGAAGATTCTTTAAAGCATCAAACTCTGTGACTGAAAGAGACTTTAACCATCTGTTGCAATAGTTCGTCTTTTGACGAGTAAAATCAGCTATTGTCTGATCACTTACCCTCCTTAGGTTTCTAAATTTTTGCCTGTGTGCCTCTGGATTTAATTGATAAGCATTTAAGATGCTTTTCTTTACATATTCATAATCAAAACTATGAGCGTCAGGTAGGGATGTAAAAACCTCCTGACTACGCCCCTTAAATTGAGACTGCATAATTGCTACCCATTGATCCCTTGGCCAGTTCATACTGATGGCAATCTTATTAAAATGTGCAAAGAAAACCTCAGGATCCTCCTCATTAAACTTGGGTAATTCTATATTTACTCATCCTTATGGGATTATTATCATTATTAATTGAAACATTACTAGAATTTCCATGCCCAGCTGCCATACGCTGTGTTTCAAGCCTATAGTTAGTGTCAGCCATTTGTTGTTGAATCTCTAATTGTTTAGTGTGTTCTTCGGCTTGTTGCTTCCGGGTTGCTTCCAGTTGCAACTCAATTAAAACTCTCTGTTTTGTGCCTCAACTTCTAAACGTTTAGTCTCAAGCTCTAATAATGTCTGTTGCTTTTGCCTTGCAATAATCGTTTGCTTTTTCTTGAGCCTCAAGTTTAGCATATGTTACTTGTGCATCTAACTCAAGACGCCTTAAAGCAATTTGATCACTTGACTCTTCTCTAACTTCCTCCAGACATTCTTCTCCTAATTCTTGGTTCTCAACAAAATGTGTCACTATGACTCTCAGAATTTGTGCCTTAGTCATGCTATTTCTGGCGTTTAATTCTAGCTTACTGGCCATATTTACTAACGCCGACTTTGTTAGGTTTTTAATTCCCTCAAAGTTTGGTTGAGCCAACAACAACAACATTTGGTCCTCCATCGTGATTAACACTTGGCACTTGATTCACAACAATAATAATAAACACACTGGCACTGCACTTCACTTCACTGTAAAATTTTCACCACACTGAAAATTCGCTTGGCCTCACTGCACAAACAAAAGTTATAGGATGACTTACCTCAAAATCGTGAAACGTTGTTACTTGACACACAGGAAGGCTTGCATGGCACATGGAATAGTTAATAGCAGAAAACACACACAAGACACTGGTACCTAGGAAGGCAAGGTTAGATTAGCACAGTTAAGTTTAAGTGGGAAAAATATTTCCCGGCACAGGCCCCCATAACTATGTTACCAGATCGTTCGCTACGGCTCGTAACCCTGTACAGCATTAAAGAACTGTTTGCCTAAGGCCATAGAATTGCTGTAATTTAGAGCGGGTCACCAGTGTAACCACATGATTGGCACAAGCATATATTATTAAAGTATTTATTCCTTAGGACTAAGAAATATTCATATAAAATATTAATATATATATTTTAACAATATAATCAGTAGTATGAATTATAAACACAGATGGACAAAATGATATATAAAACAATCACAAGTATTGTCTCCCTTATAAAAATTATGTATGGCAAAACAAATATATATAACAGACTTATCTTTTACAGATGTTAGCTCTCCTGCCCCAGTCGAGTTACTACCTACAAAAACTGCGGGAGTGAACAACATTACTTCTGCCCGCGGAAAATTGCCAAACTAACATTATTTAATTAAACTTACATGGAGCAAAATAATGTGACAAGAGTAATCTTAAAGTAACTTAGTAAATGGTTAGAATAACATGCATAACAAAAATGCTGTAATTATTAATACATGCAGTAATTAAAATAATATAACAAAAGGAAATATTAGGCAACGCTCCCCCAATATCAGGGCTAAAAGTTTCTCACGGAATGTTGCCTCTCAATGTTCAACACTTACAGAATTCCCATCAGTGATTCTAACTGATGATCATAGATAAAACCACTTTCCCACGAAATCAACCGTGAACAGACAAAGGGCCATTACTCGTTCCCACGGGTGGAAAAGTTAGGCTTAATTCAACATATAAATCAGGCACACATATCTTACATATAAGTAAGAAATATTTAGATGTACATATAATCAGATAAAATAAGACATATTTATATAAGTACAAATTAATGTATAAGTACAAATTAAATGTATTTAATTACGTAGCTTATAGAGGTACGTAACATGTGTGTATATTTATCTAATTTTATTTGAAAATGTCAGTACACAAAAAAAGTTACAATATTGATTACATGCAGGGTACAAGGCTGCTTGTCACAAGTTGAATAGCTCCTCAAGCTCCTCAGATGGCGGGCAGGAACAATGGATGCAGTGAGCATTTCCTCTCTGGATTGCCACACTGAGGCGCTGAAAAAGAAAACTGGCAGCTCTAGGGTCTCTAGTTGTTTCGATTAGCTTAGACCCCAACTCCTTCAAAAAGCTAGCAGCACTTTTACCCCAGGCACCAAGTGTCTCTGAGGCAATGGGGACAAAATTGTAGTGGTGCTCAAGGTCTCTGTATTTACGTGACTTGGCCGCGTCCCAGTGATTGGCAGCTCCTCCTGCTTGAGTAGCACTGAAGTCAACATAGGTATTGGCTAAAGTTGAGACGCAAGTGTAGTCCCACACCAACTGTCTACCATTCTTCCAGGGGGTTCACCGTGATTCCATCTGGGCGACCGACAGGCTCATTAGAGTTGTGGGACATTAGGTTTCGGGGCTCTCTCTCTGCTGGACAGCCGGCTGTGGTAAGGCTTCTCTTAATAATGTCATTGACCTCGCCGTGTCTTGCATGCCATCCTCCTGTCCTTTGGCAGAGAAGGCCATGCCGTCCGTACCTGTCGGCCTCTGCCTCGCCGCAAATACACCTGTATTCGGTGTGGATTGGGGCAGCGAGACGGAGAGCCACGGCAATTCGGAGGGCCTGCGGTGTGAGACGGGTGCCGGTTGCTGACATTGGGATTGCTAATAGGAAATCACCTGCATGGGGAGCTGCTACCGCTCTAAGTCGGGGAGTGTCATGTGGTGTTGTCGCAGCTTCTAGCAAAGTCGCAGCTTCTTGGTCAGCAATGGGGCGATCCCAGCTGGATTGCTTATGGGCTTCAGAAGGCAGTGGTTGGGGTGCTGGTTCTGCGAGAGAGACCCATTTGGTTGTGCAGTCTGTGAAGCTGGGATCATGTACCCCTGCCTGTTGAACTAGGTGCTCAGGTAGGATTTCCTTCACCAAGTTATCAGACCCCACTGAAGAGGACAGGAACGCTGGTACAGCAATTTGTGTTGCTGTGCGCACGCCAAGGCCCCCGAGTCTGACAGGAAGGGAGGCCTGTTTCCACTGCGAGTTGCTGAGGGAAAGATTGAGGGCTTTTTCTAGTGTTGATTTCAGCAAGCTGTCGTACTCTTCTAATTTAATATTGTTGAAAGATGGCGAACATCTTAGAAAGTAGGTCAGCCTGGGGAGGGACAAGCATCTGGTGATGAGGTGATGATGCATCTGATATATATATGATATATATATGCATCTGGTGATGAGCATCTGATATATATATATATATATATATATATATATATATATATATATATATATATATATATATATATATATATATATATATATATATATATATATATATATATATATATATATATATATATATATATATATATATATATATATATATATATATATATATATATATATGTCGTACCTAGTAGCCAGAACGCACTTCTCAGCCTGCTATGCAAGGAACGATTTGCCTAATAAGCCACGTTTTCATGAATTAATTGTTTTTCGACTACCTAACATATATATATATATATATATATATATATATATATATATATATATATATATATATATATATATATATATATATATATATTTATATATGGAAGGGAGTACCACCTCTGGCTGGAAGAAGGGGGACCCATAGCCTCGGAGGAAATCACACATAACGCATTGGAGGGAATGTAGGTCCCCTCCAATACAGTTTCTGTGTGCTTTTCTCCTACCACCCCCTTCCTTTTTTTTTCTTATGCTTTATTGTGTATTTAAAGGTTACAAAACATACAAGACAAATGCCTAAAGGTTATGGATCTCTTGAAGCTCCTCCGCTTCCGGACAGGAACCGAGGACGCAGCAAGCATTTCCCCTCTGGATCGCCACACTGAGGCGCTGAAACAAAAAACTGCAAGCCCTTGGGTCTCTGGTGACGTCAATGAGCTTGGAACCCAATTCCTTGAGAAATCCCAAGGCACTCTTGCCCCAGGGGCCATGCGTCTCAGACGCTATGGGAACAAAGAGGTATTGACCTGCCAGTCGCCTGTATTTGAGAGATTTTGCTGTTTCCCTGTGGTTGGCCGCCCCACCTGCTTGATCAGCTCCGAAGTGTACATAGGTGTCAGCCAGGGTGGATACACATGTGTAGTCCCACACCAACTGTCTACCCTCCTTCCATGAGTATATGGTGATGCCATCAGGGCGAAGTGCGGGGAAATCCGGGTTTTGGACCCCTAGGATGCGAGGTTCTCTCTCCGCTGGGCACTTAGCTGAGACGAGGCTTCTCTTGATGATGTCATTGACCTCGTTGTGTCTTGCATGCCAGCCCTTTGTGCTTCCGCAATGCAACCCATGCAGTCCGTATTGGTCTGCTTCCACCCTGTTGCAAATACACTTGTATTCAGTGTGAATTGGGGCACCAAGGCGGAGGGCCACTGCTACACGAAGGGATTCTGGATCTAGGCGCGTGCCCATTGCTGACATGGGTACTGCCAGGAGGAAGTCTCCTGCATGGGGGGCACGCACTGCTCTGAGGCGGGCTTTCTCCTTGTCTGATGTTGCGGCGCTGAGCATGGCATCAGCTACTTTTTCCACTAGAGGGTGGTCCCAGCCGGACTGTTTGTGTTGTTTTGTTGGCTCTATAATGGTTGCTGGGGCTGCGAGAACATCCCACTGATTTGAACATTCAGTGAAAGCAGGATCGTGTATTCCTGCTGAATCTCTCAGGGTTGCAGGTAAGATATCTCTGACGAGGTCGTGCGATGCGTGGGAGGAGGAAAGGAAGGCTGGTAGAGCAATTTGGGAGGCTGTGCGGACACCAAGGCCGCCAAGTCTTACAGGAAGGGTTGCTTGCTCCCACTGAGAGTCGTCCAATGGCAGGTTCAGGACTTTCACCAGCATGGACCTCAGAAGGGTGTCATACACATTTAACTTAGGGCTGCTGTAGGATGGAGAACATCTCAGAAAGTAGGTCAACTTAGGGAGAGACAGGCATCTTGTGAGGAGAAAGAGAGCATCATGGGCATCAATCTTGTCAATCCTGTCCAGCATTCTCTTTAGATCAGTGATTTTTGCAGCCAGGACCTCCTCGATTGCTCGTGGGCCAATGGGGGCACCCAGGAGAGTGCAGTCCGGTGGCTCGACAACGAGAATGTCTGGAAGAACATTTTGTATTTGCCCAGTGATGTCTGGGTTGCGGGAGATTATTTCACACTTGGATGCATTGAGAATGAGGCCTAAGGCTGCTCCCTGCTCCTGGATTTTCCTTATATCCTCCAAAATGGTTTCCGGGGTTCCAGCGAGAGTGCCATCATCCAGGTACCAGATGTTTAGCTCGCTTGTCAGACTATCAGTGACCTCTTTGATAGCTAGGCAGAAAAGGAGGGGTGCTAAGGGGTCACCTTGTTGGACACCTTCACAGGAGTTTATTTCATGCTCCCCAAAAGGAGCTTAGAGTCCCCACTGTAGCACGATCGGATGAACGGGTAAAGGGGACGGAAATGGTTGTGTACAGCCCTGAGGACAGCGTCTCGTCTGACTTGATTGAAAGCATTTTTGAAGTCAAGCTTTACTAGTGCCTTCTGGTCCGGGAGATCAGCAATGTAAGCCCGCGCTGCATGTGCTGCAGCTTCACAACCTAGGGGAATCCCAAACCCGAGCTGATGAGGTTTCAGCAAGGTGGCTGCTTCCTGGCTGATAGATCTCACTGCAGCCTTAGCTACGAGGCGTCGGAGGGTGTTGCCAACGGCAATGGGCCTGATACCCCTATCCTTCTTCTTTAGAGCACAGAGTGCTGCTCCATAAAAGACAGGCCTGATATCCTCAGGGATGCCGCCAGCCAAACACATGTTGGAGAATCTGGTAAGTTCCACTAGAAGGTCCTTTGCAGCATCTCCAAGCACCGGGTTCAGCATTTGTTTGATGTGCTGGGGTCTTAGACCTGTAAAGCCCCCTGCTGAACCTGTTGGGAAAGACATGGCTGCTTTGTACACCTCAGATTCTCGAACAGTCAAGGGTTCTATGCCAGCATTGTTTTCCTGGGGATCCCTGCTGCTGTCGGGGGCTCTGCGTGGGTGTTTGTCTTGAAGAGCCTCTGCTGTCGTGGCGTTCCTGGGGGCAATAGTGTCATCGCTGGTCATGATTCTGATGGCACCTGTGGTATTGCCCTCTTCTATTTTCCTGGTGATCTGTGCTCTCATTTTGTGGTTCTCAGATGAGTTATTGTTGGTCGTCCTGCGGCTGGTGTTCTTGGCACGAGGGGGAGGCGGACCAGGTTGTCTGCTCTGGGGAATTCATTAAGTGCCCTGATTACAGAGGTTGCTAATGACTTGTCTCTCCTGGGCGGTAATGCTAGGCATGCATTCCCAAATAGAAGGAGATTGTGCCACGATCCAGAGGTTCTGGGAGCATTGTTGACCTTTGTCAGCAGACTGGTGAGTTTGGCTGCTGCTTGGTGACGGGCAGCCTTGGGGATGTGGGGCAAGGTCCTGGTGGACGTCGCTTTGACTGCTTCAAGCAGATTATCTGCTGAAATGAAGTTGAGGGAGGTATTGTTCCTCGCTCCTGCAGCAGGTTGTCCATCGTCGCTGCCCCGGGGCAGGCGCCTAGACCCTAGACAACCACCTGAATTGACAGTATGATAGCGGACAGTTCCATTTGAATTGAGACGATACCGTCTGTCACACACTTGACAGTTTCCTCTTGGGTGGTCATCTTCTTGGCTGGAAAGAGGCTGTGTGTCAGGTGCGACATGTGCCATGCCTAGATGTGATGACGCCTGGCTGCCCACTGAGTGCACCCTCTCCTTCCCAGGTGGAGAGTAACACGGCAAGCATTACCCTCCTGGGGGAGTTGGGCATGGCCTGGGCACCGTGTGTGGGTAGGCTGTGTGTTGATGGGCGGCTGGCTGGGTCGGGCGCAGGTAGCGGGGTGGGGGAAGATGGCGGGCGGGGGTGGTGGAGGGGGGGCACGCGAGGGAGGCCGCCGTCACACTTGTTACACACTATCAACACTCGGGGAAATCACTAGTGCACTTTGTTTTTAACACTACACTCACCGATTTGCTTATGAACGCACTAACTTTCCACTAACATCACTGTAGGCAGCTCGAGAGCCTCCCCCCTCACTCCCCCCTCCCCCCGCCTGGGGGCTGGTGGGTGGCGGCACTGAGACGGCGGCGACCCTCCCCTCACCCTCACCCATACACTGTACCTGCCTCGCCATACACAAAGCTCAGACAACGCACCTTTCTACGTTCATTGTGTTGGAATGAAGGAGATACGGTTCTTCTTGTCACCCCCGGGGCCTTCAGCAGGTATTCATACCTACATAGATCAAGTCTTGGCTGGCTCAGGCATCGTGATCCACGTTGAAATTGGTTCAAGTGTAGGACCTTGCTCACCACGTGTCCGTCCCCCTCTCCCTTATATATATATAGGAATATATATATATATATATATATATATATATATATATATATATATATATATATATATATATATCCCTTGAATATATATATATATATATATATATATATATATATATATAACATATATACATATGTCAATCTTTAGAAAACACCCACCAGTGGGCTCGAACCCAGAAGAACAACTAACCTTCCAGTAGCTGCCATAACTAGTACGCCTTAGTCCACTGCACCAATATCAGATCCTTAAAATAGATAGAGATTTCGAGGTATTTACCTCAAACTTCTCTATCTCCCAAGGGCACCAGAGTGGCGAGGGATTAAATCTCGTTCTTTCATCAAGCCACTGTCAATGTGGGAAAACTCGTGTCTATGCTATATGCACTAACTTGCTTAATCGACAAGCGAAGATTAACAATCTTTATACAACACCCACCAGTGGTGCAGAGGACTAAGGCGTACTAGTTATGGCTGCTACTGGAAGGTAGTGGTGCTTTCTATAACCACAGTAACATCTGTGAACGCTTGCGGGCTGAAATGTCCAGAGAGTCTTTATAGCTTATTCATAGACTGTATTATTAGCAATGTTACATGCGGAATGTAGTGGCATGTATATTGTATTACAGGGTG
>WNGS01166833.1:2053-12529 GCA_020271785.1 Procambarus virginalis
CTAGCCCCACAGGTCAAGATAACTAGCCACCGTCAGATAATACAGCAAGATCAGATAATCTAGCCCCACAGGTCAAGATAACTCGCCCCACAGGTCAAGATAACTTCCTCCACAGGTCAAGATAACTTTCCAAGCCATACTAGCCACATCAAGATAACTATCACCCATCAGGTCAAAATACCTACAGGCGAAATAGCCCTACAGGTCAAAAAGCTCAGTAGATTCTAGCCCCACAGGCAAGATATCTACCACAGGATAATTTCACTAGACCCCGACAGGTCAAGATAACTAGCCATACAGATCAAGATAACTATGCCAACAGGTCAAGATAACTAGCCATACAGGTCAAGATATACTAGCCCAACAGGTCAAGATAACTAGCCAACAGGTCAGTAACTAGCCCATAAGGTCAAGATAACTAGCCATACAGGTCAAGATAACTACCCCAACAGGTCAAGATAACTAGCCCTACAGGTCAAGATAACTGAGCCCCCATCAGTCAAGATACTAGCCCCACAGGTCAAGATCAACCGAACCGTCTTAACGCCCCAAAGTCAGAATAGCCAACGATCAGAAGACTTCCCACAGCGTACTGCCACAGCGGTCGCCCCCATATCAAGCATACTCACTCACATACAACAAACCATGATCAGTACTATCCTAAGGTCAAGATATATCCTTAAAGCAGGATACAACCCCACACGACAAGATAACTAGCCTCACAGGTCAAGAAACTAGCCCCACAGGTCATGATAACTAGCCCCACAGGTCAAGATAACTAGCCCCACGGTCAAGATAACTAGCCACACAAATCAAGATAACTAGCCCCATACAGGTCAAGAATATCTATCCCCATATGTCAAGATAACTAGTCATACAGATCAAGATAACTATCCCCTACGGTCAAGATAATTAGCCCTACAGGTCAAGATAGCTAGCCCCACAAGTCAAGATAACTAGCACCACAAATCAAGATAACTAGCCCCATAGGTCAAGATACTAGCACCACAGGTCAAGATAACTAGCCCCCATAGATCAAGATTACTAGCCCACAGGTCAAGATACTAGCCCTATAAGTCAAGATAACTAGCCCCACACGCCAAGATAACTAACCGCGACAGGTCAAGAGTACTAGCCACACCAGGTCAAGATAACTAGCCCCACTGGTGCATGATAACTAGCCCACAGGTCCCAGATAACTAGTGCCCACAGGTCGAAGATTACTAACCCCACAGGTGCAAGATAAGCTAGCCCCAAAGGTCAGATAACTAGCTCCACAGGTCAAGATAACTAGCCCCAGGTCATGATAACTAGCCACACAGGTCAAGATAACTAGCCCCACAGGTCAATGATAACTAGCCCACAGGTCAATATAACTAGTCCACAGGTCATGATAACTAGCCCACAGGTCACTATAACTAGCCCACAGGTCAATGATAACTAGCCCACAGGTCATGATAACTAGTCCCACAGGTCAATGATAACTAGTCCCACAGGTCAGATAACTAGCCCACAGGTCAAGATTACTAGACAGCAGATATCTTCCAAGGTCAAGATATCTATCCCCATAGGTCAAGATAACTAGTCATACAGATCAAGATGAGACTATCCCCACGGGGTCAAGATAACTAGCCCTACAGGTCAAGATAGCTAGCCCCACAAGTCAAGATATCTAGCCCCACAGGTCATATAGCCAGTCAAAAGCTAGCCACAATCGAACTAGCAACAGTCAAGATAACTAGCCCACCACAAAGTCAAGATAACTAGCCACCAGCAAGTTATACCAACAAGATAACTAGCCCACAGGTCAAGATAACTCCCCCAGGGTCAAACTTTCTACAAGGTAAGATAACTAGCCACCACAAGCAGATAACTAGCACCACAAGTCAAGATAACTAGCCCACAAGTCAACGATAACTAGCCACCACAGGTCAAGATAACTAGCACCACAAGTCAAGATATCTAGCCCCACAGGTCAAGATACTACGCCCCACAGGTCAAGATACTAAGCCCCACAAGGTCAAGATATCTAGCCTCACCGGTCAAGATAACTGCCCACAGGTCAAGATAACTAGCCCACAAATCAAGATAACTAGCCCCACTACCCGTCAAGATAACTAGCCCCACCAGGTCAAGATAACTACCTCCCACAGATCAAGATAACTAGTCCCACTGGTCAAGATAACTGAGACCCTACAAGGTCAAGATAACTATCCCCACACGCCAAGATAACTAACCGCACAGGTCAAGATAACTAGCCCCACAGGTCATGATAACTAGTCCCCTACAGGTCAAGATAACTAGTCCCACATTGGTCATGATAACTAGCCCACAGGTCAAGATAACTAGTCCCTTACAGGCATAGATAACTAGCTCCCACAGGTATAGAAACTTGTCCCACAGGTCAAGATAACTAGCCACACAGGTCAAGAGATTACTACTCCCACAGGGCAAGATAACTAGCCCTAAGGTCAGATTATAGCTCCACAGGTCAAGATAACTCCAGCTTACTAGCCACACAGTCAAGATAACTAGCCCCACAGGTCAAGATACTCTGCCCCACAGGCAAGATAACTAGCACCACAGGTCAAGATAACTAGCCCACAGGTCAAGATAACTCATCCTCCAAGTCAAGATACTAGCTGACAATCAAGATAACTATCCCCACAAGGTCAATCCTAGCCAGTTCTAGATACTAGCCACTACAGGTCAAGATAACTAGCCTACAGGTCAAGATAACTAGCCCAACAGGTCAGATAACTAGCCCAACAGGTCAAGATAACTAGTCCTACAGGTCAAGATAACTAGCCCCACAGGTCAAGATAACTCGCCCCACAGGTCACTACATTCAAGATACGTTCTACAGTAGCTTAACGTATATCAAGACAGCCACACGCACCTGCATACCCCCCCCCCCCACTCCTGCACACCTCTTCTCAGCACCGACCCTTCAACTGCTGCACTCCAAGTATCAAACTACCGAGTTGTGGGTCTTCCTGCATTCTCATTGGCCGTTCGAGAACACGCCACTTCAGCCCTACACCAACCACGTTCCACGCCAAGGCGACGTCGGGGTCGACTTGCAGTACCACCATCAGAATATCTTGTGCTCTTAAGCTGTGAACTCCTAGTTGATTCACCTCGTGTGATCAAATAGCGGTTTATAGCTTGCGCATATATTCCCAGCACCATTTTTATATTGACCATTTTATATAATTCGTGTATGTCATTTATGTCCCATTGTTAACGTAAATTAGTAATTCTTCATTTTTATGTTAGTTCTTTTTCACTTGTTAAACTTGCACTTTGCTCAGCCAAGGAATGTCTTTATTTAACTTTGTTTTCTAGAGTAATTAAATTTCATTGTTTATATTGTGTTTTGTGTGTCTTACCTTACCTTACCACAGACTATCAGACAAGCAGTCTCTTTTTTTTTTTCTTATGTGTGACCAGGCATTGACATCTGCCAGTGGAAGACTGCCGAACACCATTTCCAACACTTTACCGTCACATATAATTGGGGGCCTGTCCTAGGAGCTTCACTCAGGTATTGGTAATTGTGGTAAGCGTACTTGGCTTTCATTCCCTTGCTTTCAATATTTTCACTAATCACTTTTATTATTCATATGGTGCTGTGTATATTGTGCATTACGGGAGTAGCATATGGTGAGTGTGAGACAACTTTGGATTACGTGGTGACTGTAGGCCGCAGTCATACTCTTAATTGGTCGTCTCCCCCTCCGTGTTATTACCCGTGTTTAACATCTTTTGTCCCTCAGATATTTCTCATATTTTCGGCAGATCATCATATAGGTACCCTGGTACTGTGGTCTGTCTCCGGGTCAATAGCACCTAATTTCTGCAATCCGACTCTAGGAGGATAAAGAGGGCCATAGTTCCTCTCGCACGGACTTTTATTGACGAGTTGGGACCTCGCCAATAGTTCTCGTCACCAGTTGACACTCGCACCCCTACTCGTCGGTCAGAATTGATGGTACTTACTTAAGGTAGGGAATTAGCTTTCTTTCTTTTGAGCACAAAGTTCGCTAATTCTGTAAGTACCATATTTAATTTCAGTGGGAAACTTGCTTATGTTCTATAGTGACTCGGCAAGGTATGCCTACATTTTTGGACTACCTAATTTACTTTGGAACCATTTAGTGTTTCACTTGTTTTTCGAAACTCAGTTTCAACTAATTAGTAGGATTTTCTTGCCCTTATCCTCCCACAGTGAGTACCGGGTACAAGATTTCCTGCGACCTTAATCATTTACCATCTTGAATTAACTTTAATTATTAACAATTCCACAGGATAGGTACAGTTGCCACGTTTCCTGTTTCTGACATTCACCATATCACCACAGTATATTCGTGTCTCATTTATTTGCTATTTTCACCATGTTTCGAATGCAAGCTTTCCAGTCAGATCCAGAAGGTGAAATAGAGAACTTACGTCATGCTAAGAGGGTCGACTTGTTAACTCTTGCACATGAGTATCACATAGAAGTTCCCCATGGAGCCAACAAGTATGAAGTACATAACCTAGTATTGGATCACCTTGCGGAAGAAGGTATTATAGACTCTGATACTCACGAACAATATACTATTTCAGATAAGCATGACCTGACAACAATGAAGCTCAAACTAGAACTTGCTAAGATCGAGCGGGAGCATCAAAAGGAAGCAGCTGCCATCAGAAAGGAAGAGCAAGAACGCGAGCTCTAGTTCAAGAAAGAAGAAATCTGCCTCAAAGAGCGAGAGGCCGCACTGAGGAAAGAAGAGAGTGAAAGAGAGGCCCTCCTCCTCAAAGGATAGCAAGAACATGAGTTGGCCCTATTCAGAGAGCGTGAAAGAGTACAACTTGAAACAAGACGACAACAACTAGAGATGCAACGCGAACACGACAAACGGCAAGCGGAAACGGCTCTAGAATGTCATGAAAGAGAACTTACGTTGGACACTACACACCAAGCTCAACGCCAGCAAGCTGCAGCTAGTCTTCCTCCAAGTTTCAATGTCTCCCATGCAAGTAAGTTAATGCCACCGTTCGTAGAAACGGAGGTTGATGTTTTCTTCACGACTTTTGAGACCCTTGCTAATCAACTTAGTTGGCCTGACGACCAATGGGCTACCCTTCTCCGAGTACATCTAACAGGTAGAGCAGCAGTCACACTCAGCACTTTGGCATCTGAAAACGACTACACAACCCTGAAGCAAGCTGTGTTGGACGCCTACCTTCTCTCCACCGAAAGCTACCGACGAAAATTCCGTGACTACGTAAAGGCAAGTACCACCACCTTCTTAGAATTTGCCAACACCAAACGGAGATATTTTATGAAATGGCTGGAGGCAGCACATGTCTCTACTTTTCCAGAACTCGTCAACCTCATGCTGGTTGAAGAATTCTTGAGGCGTGTACCTCCTCCTATCCGCCTATACTTAGCAGATAAGGAAGAGACCGACTTGGTGAAATGCGCGAAGTCGGCTGACACTTACAGCCTCATCCACCGGCTGACACCAGAACCACCTACCAGTAAGAAGTCTTGGTACAGTTACGAGAAAGTGAGCCCAGATCAAGGTACCTCTCAACTGTACTGTAAGTATTGTCGACTCTATGGACATACCATAGAAAAATGTGGTAAGTCCCAATATAAAGGTAACACCGAATCTACTAAACCCAAACAGACTCCTCCTAAGTCCGGTAAGCCTGTAATGAATATTGGTGTTCATGTTAATGATCTTTCTCTCTTTAGCAAGCATCTGTATCCAGGAACTATCACTACCAACGGTTCAGATTCTGAGGGACGTTTTGGACTTAAGATCTTGAGGGACACAGCGGCTCTTCAATCGATCGTCTTGAAATCAGCTGTGCCCAACGTCGCCTACACAGGAGAGACTGTATTCATCACTGACCTTACTGCTACTACTCCTTATCCTCTCGCCAGAGTCCACCTGGATTGTCCCTTCGTGACCGGTGAAGTCCAAGTCGCCGTCAGGGAAAAGCCTTTTCCCATGCCTGGAGTGCAACTTCTCCTGGGCAACGACTTGGCAGAAGACCTGCAACCGACCAACCTGATCGTCAAGACAAACCCCAGGTGGGTAACTCTGTGTTGGATAATCCGATTTTTAAGCATGTTCCAGCAAAGGTTCAAGAGAGTGATGAAGTTTCTCCTCCTGTTATGGTGACCACCCGTGCTCAAGCTGCACGACCACAGCCAGCTGACTCTACTGCTACCGCTGTCCCTCAAGACCCTTCGAAACTACCCCCTAATCTGACCGCTTTGGAGTTCCGTAAGTTACAGAGGGAAGATCTTACCTTGACACCATTATTCTTTCAGGCTGAGACTCAATCCGACAGTATTCCTGGGTTCTTCTTGGAGAACGAGTTACTCTATCGCAGATACAGACCCAGTAAACTGAAGGAGGAGGACGATTGGGCAAACGTTGAACAACTAGTGATTCCTACCAGCCTGCGGCCCACGATTCTACACCTGGCCCACGGAGCACTATCACACTACGGGTTTAACAAGACTTACCATGGGATTCGTCAAGACTACTACTGGCCAGGTATGGTTAATGATGTAAAGCAACATGTAAAGCAATGCCACGTGTGTCAGATGGCAGGTAAACCGAATGTTTCTATCCCCAGAGCACCACTGACACCCATCCAGGTGCCTGAGGAACCTTTCCACAGACTTATTATTGACTGTGTTGGTCCTTTGCCTCGGACCAGTTCCGGCAACGCCTATATCTTAACCATCCTGTGTCCTACCACCAGATTCCCGATAGCAGTTCCAGTGAAAAACATTACGGCTGCTACAGTGGTGAAGAATTTATTAAAGATCTTCACCCAGTATGGATTTCCGAGGGAGATTCAGAGCGACTGTGGCACCAACTTCACCAGTGATCTCTTCAAACGGACTCTGGAGGAGTTCAACATCAAACAGGTACTGTCCAGCCCCTATCATCCTGCTTCACAGGGTTCTCTTGAACGTAGTCATCAGACTATCAAGGCACTCTTAAAAAGTTTTGTAATGAGACCTCAAAGGATTGGGATAGGGAACTTGATCTCATCATGTGTATTTTCAGAAGTCTTCCCAACAAGTCACTAGGAGTATCTCCTTATGAGATGCTCTACGGACGTAAGTGCCCAACACCTCTCAAGTATATGGGTGAGCGTGGGAGGAGTTAAAGGACCCCCTAGCGTATGGGTGATTGTGGGAACAGTTAAACAGGACTTCCTAGTGTATGGGTGATTGTGGGAACAGTTAAACAGGACTCCCTAGTGTATGGGTGATTGTGGGAACAGTTAAACAGGACTCCCTAGTCCTGGTGTATGGGAACTCCCTAGTGTATGGGATTGTGGGAACAGTTAAACAGGACTCCCTAGTATATGGGTGATTGTGGGAACAGTTAAACAGGACTCCCTAGCGTATGGGTGATTGTGGGAACAGTTAAACAGGACTCCCTAGTGTATGGGTGATTGTGGGAGGAGTTCGCGTCGCCTTACACAAACGCGGGTTTGCGAGAGGCGATGCGTGTATGCGATTAAGCCCGATACTCTACCACTGTACCACTGAGTCTTGCTAATAATTTTTCTACTGATTTCTACTGAAATCAAAGTAAGTTTAGAGGCTCCTCCTGAAGTCAGTCCAAGATTTACTCAAGACCTCCAAGCACTCGGGCGATGGGAAACGTTCTTTCAGGAGGGGCCTCCAGACTTCATGTGACTTCAGTAGAAATTTTGTTTTAAAATATTTGGTAAGACCCGGTGGTAGAGTGGTAGAGTATGCGGGCTGGCAATGCCTTGGTCGTGGGTTCGTGTCGCCTCACAGCCCCTGTGGATTGTTTTCATTGGCCAAATACTAAGTTCTTTCCTATCAAACAAAGTGTTGAAGTACTTTAGTAGAGAGCCTCTCATTTCTTTGATACTAAACGTTACTTGACCAAGCTCATTCCTCTAATGACCAGTCATCTCACAAGTCTTTCTTGGAATGTCTGAGAGAACCATTTGGAGTGTTTTTGCCAGCTGGGATATTCGCACTTCATAATTCTTGTTGTTTTTTTATCTTTTTGTTAACTGTTCTCGATATTACGATAAGTTGTTGATCTGGATATCATTACCTATTTTAATGGTTTTTAAGTAGCTTTCTTTTTTTCTGGTGAGATGTTTTACCAACGTCACTACCAACTTTACTTTACCGACTTTGATTTTACTTTAAAATCACTACTTTACCAACGTCACTAAACTGTTGTACTAAACTGTCTGTACCTAACCTACGAATGCATCATATCACACTCGTGTCACGTCCAAAGTGTGCTGGCATGTCACCACACACTGGACTCGTGTCACGTCCAAAGTGTGCTGGCATGTCACCACACACTGGACTCGTGTCACGTCCAAAAGTGTGCTGGCATGTCACCACACACACTGGACTCGTGTCACGTCCAAAGTGTGCTGGCATGTCACCACACACTGGACTCGTGTCACGTCCAAAGTGTGCTGGCATGTCACCACACACTGGACTCGTGTCACGTCCAAAGTGTGCTGGCATGTCACCACCACACTGGACTCCGTCACGTCCAAAGTGTGCTGGCATGTCACCACACACTGGACTCCTGTCACGTCCAAAGTGTGCTGGCATGTCACCACACACTGGACTCCTGTCACGTCCAAAGTGTGTTGGCATGTCACCACACACTGGACTCCTGTCACGTCCAAAGTGTGCTGGCATGTCACCACACCACTGGACTCGGTCACGTCCAAAGTGTGCTGGGCATGTCACACACCACTGGACTTCTGTCACGTCCAAAGTGTGCTGGCATGTCACCACACACTGGACTCGTGTCACGTCCAAAGTGTGCTGGCATGTCACCACACACTGGACTTCTGTCACGTCCAAAGTGTGCTGGCATGTCACCACACACTGGACTCTGTCACGTCCAAAGTGTGCTGGCATGTCACCACACACTGGACTCGTGTCACGTCCAAAGTGTGCTGGCAAGTCACCACACACTGGACTCGTGTCACGTCCAAAGTGTGAGAGAGTTCACGTGTTCCTTAAGAGTGCAATCTGAGTGCATTCGTGAAATAGCCAACATGAATTCTCCAGAGTTCACACGCAAAAGTGGGATATCCCTGGATAGTCTTGTGGGATATTCCTGGATAATCTTGTGGGATATCACTGGATAGTCTTGTCAGATATCCCTGGATAGTCTTTGGGATATCCTAGATAGTCTTGTGGGATATTCCTGGATAGTCTTGTGGGATATTCCTGGATAGTCTTGTGGGATATCAATGGATAGCCTTGTGGGATATCCCTGGATAGTCTTGAAGGATATCTCTGGATAGTCTTGTGGGATATCCCTGGATAGTCGTCTCGGATATCCCTGGATAGGCTATGAGATGGGGCAGTCGAATTGCATTGCAATGGATGTTGCAAACCTAATGAAGGAGTGAGTTGCCATGAGATATTTTGCAAGTCGTCATGAGAACTCATTACTCTGGAGCCAGAATAAGTGCGAGGAGGCAGAGTAAAGTGTTAAGGTTATCTTGAGGTTATCTTAAAATGATTTCGGGGCTTTAGTGTCCCCGCGGCCCTGTCCTCGACCAGGTCTCCACTCCTAGGAAGCAGCCCGTAACAGCTGACTAACCCAGGTACCTATTTACTGCTAGGTAACAGGAACATCAGGTGAAAGAAACTTTGCCCATTGTTTCTCGCCAGCGCCAGGGATCGAACCACAGGATCACGCGCCCATTGTTCTGTCCGCTCAGCCGCCGGGTGAGGCCAAACGTAGGGATCGATCAGGGAACCCCCCCTTCTCTCCTCCCTCAACCGTCTCGGTCAATTTCGACTCATCACTAGCTGTCATGTATGACGATCTGTGATTGGCCAGCATGTTTACTTACTCGTTCCCTATTGGATTAGGCATAAGTCGATGCTTGGACAAAGGCCCTAGGCCGGCCAAGCCAAGCGTGGGTGTCCCAGCATCATTGTGAAGCAGGAGTCCGTTGTGGTGGGAGGTGTTCATCTAGTGCTGACTCCAGGAAGACTGATCAAGTTACGTCCATGAGCTCAGGTTATCGTCGTCCTCCCCTCAGACTCGTGCCACGACCATACCTTAGAAACAAGTAGTCTTAGGGAGAGAGAATAACAATTGGTTGCAATAAGGTAGGGAAGAGCTCGTAGAACGGCAGGCCGACAAAGGCTGTCATGCTGTGAGCAGCGTGAAGTAAGACGAGAGAAACTGAGAGATGGTCAAGACCTGGAGGCAGGTGGATGGTTTACAGTTATTAAGACCAGAAACTGTGGCCCGGAGGCGTCTTGTCTGCTGACCAGCAACTCGGGAGGTGGTGATCAGCCTTTATCTCCACTTAGTCCATCCTGCTGCTCTTCCCAATATCGGAAGCTGTCCAACTCACCTTCGATCTGGGAGACGTCATTACATCAGTGACCTGAACTATGACCAAAGTGAG
>WNGS01166833.1:15767-26456 GCA_020271785.1 Procambarus virginalis
ATATATATACTAGTGAACCAGTTATTGGTGTTAGGCTATGTGCCCAGTCTTTGTATAATTACTATTATTGATCTATGATTTATCTATGTATATGATATGCCTGTGTATTGAATAATTTCACCTATGTGAAGTGATTACTTGTGATATCGCCTTTAAGAGGAATTATCGAATCAAAGAACAGTACCGTGATTAAGTGCATTCTTTGTAATTATTATAAAGTACAGCGTAGTTCCTTGGTACAGTGAAATATCACTTTAAGTGCTGTAAGAGTGAGTTATTGATCGTGAGACCAGTATGGTGGTTTATTGCGTCCTATCGGAGTTATAGATATGTCATGTGGATGGTAAATATAGTGATTCACGAGAAGTTAAAGAAACGGGGCGCGCAACGCCAGGAAAACAAGCAATAAACATTCTCACGAGTAGTAGGGCGCGGACCAGCTGGTTTTGACAGGTGACGTGAGGGGTGGAATGTGTTGCCATATCGGTGTGCTCCAAATTACCTGCTGAGAAGAGAGCGGCTGTTGTACTTGTTCTGGTGTGTTTATTATACATGAATATCTTGATGTTTTAAGTAAAATACCAAAATTCCTTGGTGTTTGTATCATCCCTTCCATAAACCTTGTGACTGCGAAAAATGTAAAGAAGACAGAGTGACAGGAATAATTACTTGCCTGATATCAAATTAATCGAGCGTGCTCTTGCCACAATTAGGCAACACCACTGTAGTGTTACTGGACACCGGAAAACACCAGTTGGCGACCTTGTAAGTAGTGTAAGAGTCCTTCCCGGGGCGGGCACACAATTGAGGGAACAATCTGTGTTTCCACTCATTCTTCGACCTGAGGCCGGTTGGGGGATCGACTGGGGTACTCTCTTGGGCATACAGTGGCGCCGAGAGGATAGAGTGAAGACCCGCAGGACCACGGTGAGTAACAGTTATCGCCAGAGCAACCGCTTTGAGAGGATATCTAGTTTACTGTTGCTCACCCCCACACACCCCGACATTGGCGACCTTGCCAGGATCACGATCAAGATAAAGGTTGTAATTGTGGTACGTTGTTTGTGGTATTAGGTATCAGGCACAGGTTGTCACTTATAGTCACAAGATGGAGGATGATAAGGTAACGAGTTTCATTGACACAAGAGACGAGCAAGTGCTGGAGGAGTGCACCAGGGCTCAGCTGCAATCGATCGCTGACCACTTTGGGATAAAGTTGAGAGCTTCCAAAGTGGGAGAGAGAAGACTTGAGATCATGGCACAGCTCAGGGCACGAGATGAAGCCATTGGAGAGGAACGGCCACAGGCACCTGCTGGTGTGGGAGAGAACTTGAGCGTCGGTGGCAGCAGTAGGGAATCCAGCGGCAGCAGGCGCAGCGTTAAGCTGGAGATAATGAAGCTGCAGCTGGAAGCACAGCTGCGCAAGGAAGAGCATGAACAAGAAGCACAGCTGCGCAAGGAAGAGCGCGAACAAGAAGCACAGCTGAAGCGTGAGGAAGCAGAAAGAGAAGCACAGCTGAAGCGTGAGGAAGCAGAAAGAGAAGCACAGCTGAAGCGTGAGGAAGCAGAAAGAGAAGCACAGCTGAAGCGTGAGGAAGCAGAAAGAGAAGCACAGCTGAAACGAGAGGAACGAGAAGCTCAGCTGAAGCGCGAAGAAGCACAGCTGCGCAGGGAAGAACGAGAGGCGCAGCTGCAACGGAAAGAACGAGAGGCACAGCTGAGGCGAGAAGAGCGCGAGCTGGAAGCTAGGATGAAGCTGCAAGAGGTTGAAGCAAACAAGGAGGTTGAGCTGAAGCGAGCTGAGCTGGGGCTAGTTCCACCTGCCCCACCACAACAGCAGGAAGACCGCCGAGTGAGAGAGAGGGATTTGCCAATCTTCGTGCCTAATGAGGCTGAGGGCTTCTTCGACCACTTTGAGAGGGTCGCTACCCTGAAGAAGTGGCCGAGGGCAGAGTGGGCAGAGCTGGTTCAGGGAAGGCTCACCGGTGAAGCTCGTGAAGCCTACAATATGCTCGACCTCCAAGAGTGTACCAACTACGATGCTGTAAAGTGGGCTGTGCTCCATTCGTTCAAGCTAACGTCGGAATGCTACAGGAAAAGGTTCAGGGAATGTACCCGTTCGCCAGGAAAATCATATGCGGAGACGGCGAGGGACATGGAGAGGAAATTCCTGAAATGGCTGGAGTCGGAAGGAGCAAGGTCGGCTGAAGAATTCAAGAGGCTGATGGTCATGGAGAAGTTCATGTCCGTGCTCTCTCCCGAGATTAGTGGTGAGAGTAAAGGTGGCGGACATTAAAGACCTGAGAGCCGCGGCCGATCGAGCTGACATGCTGGAAGAAGCCTTACGACCACGTCGAGAGGGACAGCACCAACCGCCCGCTTTCTCCGGATATGGGAGAAATTATAGAAGGTCGGATGGATGGAGGACGGGAGAGAGTTCTCCCAAGTCCTACCCCTCGAGTGGAGACGGCAGAGGACCGAAGAGTGCTGTGGAACCGTCAAAGAAGTCCCCGACGGAGAGCTCAGGAGCTGTGGCTGCAACGAAGGGGTCGACAGATGGCGCGAGGAAGACACACAGAACGTCGGCCTCTGGAAGTGTTGCAAGGGCGAGCGGTGGTGGATGGTCACCAATGGGGAAGATTTGCTGCTTCAATTGCGGAATACCCGGACACGTCGTACGCGAATGCAGACGTCCTAAGCAGCGGGGGAATGTAGCCTTCGTGAAGGTAGAGGACCAGATGGCCGAGAGGGTGCGGGATGGACCCGTACTTAGTGGGGAGAAAAGGATTCACCCGTTCGTGTGTGAGGGAACTGTAAGGATGGGGGACGCAGACCCCATCCCAGTGAAGATATTGAGAGACACTGGGGCAGACTTTACCCTGGTGAGCAAAACCCTATTCCCCGAGGATTACGGGAGTACCAGTGTGGGAGTGGCAAGTGTGACCACTGTGGGAGGCCCAGTGCAGATGCCCCTACACCGGGTGACCCTGAATTCAGATTATGGATGCCAAACCCTAGTAGTGGGGGTCTGTGCATCGATGCCCAAGATGGAGGCACAAGTCATCTTGGGAAATGACGCATGTGGAGGACGTGTCCTCCCAAACCTTGTGAAGGACGAGGAGTGCTTGGAGCACTACAAGAAGAAAGGTGGAGTGTTGGATGCCTGTTGGGACGAGAAAGGAATCGCCACGTTGGCGTTCCCTGTTTGTGCCATAGTTCCGAGGCAGTGCGACGGGCAAGGAGGGTGTGGATCTGATAAGGCCGACGAGGAGACGTCCGACGGCCTGGGAATCGATCATCTCTTCAGGGAACCCGGAGAGCGAGTGGAGGGCGAAGGCAGCCCAGATGGTGAGGTACAGGTGACCCTCACCAGTTCTCTTGGGGTGGATCGCACTCGCCTCGAGGAGTTGCAGCAGGCAGAATTCCCCAAATTGATTCGTGAGGCCAAAGGAGGACGTGTTGGTCCCGAGAGGGCCACTCATTTCTACAGACAGAACGGTATACTAATGGGACAGTGGAGACCTGTGAGGATGGAGGCCGGAGAGGCATCTCTAGGTACAAGACACCAGGTAGTGTTGCCGGCCCAGTGCAGAGCGGCAGTGTTGGATCTGCCGCACTCTGCTGACTCTGCGGGTCACCTGGGGGTGACCAAGACGTTGCATAGGATCAGGGATCATTTCTACTGGCCAGGTATGGACACCGATGTGAGGCGTTATTGTAAGACATGCTTACCGTGCCAGAGGACAGGGAAGAGCCAACCCGCGATACCAAAGGCCCCGTTAGTCCCTGTTCCAGCATTTGGGCCTGCATTCGAGCGTCTGTTGGTCGACGGAGTGGGACCGTTGCCGCGGACGAAGCGAGGGAATACCTACCTAATGACAATAATGTGTGCGTCAGCCAGATTTCTGGAAGCTGTCCCGATGCGGCGTTTGACGTCGAAGGGAGTAGCAGGGCCGCTACAACGATTTTTCTCTTGGGTAGGAATGCCCAGAGAAATTCAAATGGACTGTGGAAGTATATTCCAGTCTAAGTGGTTTAGGCAAACAGTGACAAGTTGGGGAGTGACTCAGATTCGGTCGTCGCCCTACCGACCACAGTCGCAGGGGGCGATCGAAAGATTCCACTCCACCTTGAAGACGATTCTGAGAGTGTTCTGCGCTGAGCAGGGAGCTGAGTGGGATGAGGCAGTATACCCTGCGTTGTTTGCCATCCGTAACGCAGTGGTAGAATCATTAGGTTTCTCACCTTTCCAGCTGGTATATGGGCACGAGGTGAGAAGCCCTCTGTCCATGCTGAAGGAACAATGGACACCAGGGGTGACCATGAGAGTGGTTAATGAATACGTTCTATAGTTCAAGGAGCGGCTCACCTTAGCAAAGGAACTGGCTGGAAAACATCTGAAGGAAGCGCAGCGCAAGATGTCGGAATGGTACGATAAGAGCGCTACGCCGAGGGAGTTCCAAACTGGGTCCCAGGTGATGATATTGCTGCCGGGTAAGAGTAGAGTGACTGAGTCACGGTTCGAGGGACCGTACCAGGTGCTACGGCGGTTGGGTCCTGTGACATACGAAGTTGGTAAGCCGGATAGACCCCGCAAGAAACAGGTGTGTCATGTCGACCGCCTAAAGCCTTTCTTCCCTGAAGAAGGAGGAGCCGCCAAGCTGGACCGGACGGCGACTCGAGAACCCCAGGAAAAGATGATCCTGTGCGTGCAAGTGGATCAGGAGCTTCCAGAGGAGGAAGGGAAGTGGTCCAGGGCGGACGGCACCCGTCTCACCAATTCAGAGAGTTTGTCTAAGATCGGGGACAAGCTACAACACCTGGAACAACAGAGCGCGGACCTGACGAACCTTTTAAGGGAGAACGCCTCTCTCTTCACCGACGTGCCCCGACGTCACAAAAGTGTAACGCACGAGGTGGAGGTGAGGGACGCCAGGCCCGTCAAGCAGAGCGCGTATAGGGTAAGCCCGGAGAAGCGAGAGCTAATGAGGAAGGAGGTGGAGTATCTCCTTGAGAACGACCTTGCGGAGCCCAGCAACAGTGAGTGGAGTTCTCCGTGCCTGCTAGTGAAGAAAAGCGACGGTACATTCCGCTTTTGCACGGACTACAGGAAGGTGAACTCCGTCACTGTGGCCGATTCCCACCCCATGCCAAGGGGGAGTGATTGCATTGACCAGGTGGGCAGTGCGAGGTACGTATCCAAGGTCGATCTGCTCAAGGGATACTATCAGATCTCCTTGACTCCCGCGGCCAGGAAAATATCAGCCTTCGTGACTCCGGACGGGCTGTACCAATATAAGGTGTTACCCTTTGGAATGAAAAACAGCGGGAGCTGTTTCCAACGAATGATGAATGAGTTGCTCAGGGCCGCCGAAGGCTGCACAGTATATATCGACGACATCGTCGTGTATGCCGACGATTGGAAGACGCACCTGGAAAGGCTCGGAGAATTGTTTAGAAGGCTCGAGGAGGCAAACTTGACTGTGAATTTAGCAAAAAGCGAGTTTGGGAAAGCTCGCCTTGAGTACCTTGGTTTCGTGATCGGCCAAGGAGAAGTGACCCCTGTGGATCATAAAGTGTTAGCCATTAGAGAATACCCCGTGCCCAGGACGCGCAAAGAATTGTTAAGGTATCTCGGGATGATAGGATACTATCGTGGGTTTTGCAGAAATTTTTCCACGGTAGCACATCCCTTGACGGAGCTCCTCTCCAAGAATGTGCGATGGAGATGGGGAGAGGCCTGCCAGGAGTCTTTTGAGAAAACAAAGAGACTGGACGGAGGCCCCAGTGTTAATATCTCCAGACTTTTCTGCCAGATTTATCCTGTACGTGGATGCCAGCGACGTTGGAATAGGAGCCATGTTGGCTCAAGAGAGGAGTGAAGTACATAGGCCGGTAGCTTTCTACTCTAAGAAGTTTGTAAAATACCAGCGGGCCTATAGTACCGTTGAGAAAGAAGCTTTAGCGCTAGTAATGGCCCTGAAGCAATTCGACGTGTACGTGGGAGGAGGGGCAAGACCTGTTCTTGTGTTCACGGATCATAATCCTCTAACCTTTTTGTACAAAATGAGGAACTCCAACCAACGACTAACGAGGTGGGCACTACTGCTGCAGGAGTACTGGCTGGATATAAAACACATCAAAGGAAAGGACAACGTGATTGCGGATGCCCTGTCTCGTGTGCACTAACCAGACATGACTCTTATTTTAAGGGGAGGGGTATGTGACGGTGTTCCCCCCTTCTATTTCTCCCACGCCTGCTGTAAGAGTCATGCCCACTTTACCCGAGCATTCTCTACGTTGCGGGCCTCAGTTTAACATATGTGGGAGAGTATAGTGTTCTCGCAGTGCCGAGAAATTTGTAAAAGAAGAATATTTTGGCCTGTGGTATAGGCCCTTTAGGAAGCCAATATGGCGCTGGCTCCTCTGTTCTCCCGCCAAAACTGTGTGACGTCAGTGACACCAAATTGATCACCGTCAGCGACGTGGCACTGGGAGCCAATGAAAACCTCCCTTGGCAAATATGACGTCACGAAGGCAGGGGGGTCCAGCCGTAGTGCTGAGTTGGCGCCACAGTCTCACACGGCACGTCATCGAGGCAAGACGTGCGCCAAGGAATCCTGTCAAGTTGGCGGATTACCCGAGCTCCGGTAGATATAAGCGTCTCCTGTTGTCTGCACGCACTCTGAGAGGTCTTCCTTCATCCCATGTGTGGACCAAAGAAGGAATTGACGGAGTATTGAGCAACAAGTGCTCCGGGACAGGTGCGTTGCAAGAAGTGGACTGGGCAGTGACGTATGTGACGTCTGTGGCAGTTCACCCGTTTAGGAGGCAGCTTAGCGGCCGGGCCATTCCACCGTGAGGAAACCTGGTTGACCGACTCGTCAACTAGGTTGGATGTGTGAATGACGGTCCTGTCAGTTTGACAGTAGTACGACAATCCCGTGGAACCTTACGAGTCACCAGTTTTATGCAAGTACGCCAAGAAGTCTTCCTTCATTCCATGTGTGTGGATTGACGAAGGAATTGACAGTATATTGAGCTTCAAGTGCTCTGGAGTCGGGTGCTGTGCAGGTGGAGTTTAAGCAGTATCGTCTGGGACGTCTGATAACTTCACAGTGACATCGTAGTGGCGGGGCCGATTCCACTGGGAGTGCAGTGACAAGAAACTAATTGGGAATCCGTACGACTACCGCCGAGATGTAGGTTGGCAGCCGTAATTGGGAGGAAAGTTGACGGCCAGGAGACCGACTCCAACTCTGCAAGATGTGGAGGAGGAGCACGGACCTGCGGTGGACAGGTCCATGCGCGATAATCCTGAGACGAAGCGCGATAATCCTGAGACGAGGCGCGATAATCCTGAGACATTGGCTTGTGTTTCTGGAGGGTACACGAGGCGAGAGCCTGGACCAGGAGCTGCAACTCAACTCTCATCATAGGATAGGTGAAGTAGGTGATTACAGCTATCCTCCCAATTCCCCTTTAGTTAGCTATATATATTTAGCCAGAGTATCTTTCATGTAGTGAGCAAGTCTCACCTAGATCTATGTCACAGTAGGCACAGTGTGCGTAGTGAGGCTATACAGAGCACTCACAGTATTCATTTATATATATATATATTGTCGGGGTTTCACGGTTCTTGTTAGTGAGGGTTAAGCAATGGTAGACTGGATCTCCTCTCGAGGTGGTTGCTCCGACAATAACCCTTACTCACCGTCGTTCTACGGGTCTTCCCTCGATCCTCTAGGCTCCACTGCACGCCCCGGAGAGTACCCCAGTCGATCTCACAACTGGCCTTACGATCAATATCTTATTCACAATGCACTCACAGTGACTTTTCACCGTACCAAAAGATTACTCTATTCTTAATAATATTTACTGTGAATGCACTCGCTTGATCACTGAACTTATCTTTACATCTATACTTTCTCTCAAAGATATATCACTGGCAATCACTTCACGTATATGATATTATTCAGTACACAGGCATATACATCGATAAATCGTTGATCAATATTCAGGCATATATATATATATATATATATATATATATATATATATATATATATATATATATATATATATATATATATATATATATATATATAAATCACGGAGATCAATACACAGGCATTTATATCAATAAATCATAGAGATCCATACACAGGCATTTATATCAATAAATCATGGAGATCCATACACAGGCATTTATATCAATAAATCATGGAGATCAACACACAGGCATTTATATAAATTCTGGGCTCATAGCCTAACACCAATATCTGGTTTACTACCAATATATATAATAATAATAATCACAAGAAATGAATTAGTCACAGTAAATTCCTTAATGAATCTTGGTGCTTGCACACCACCCACACATAGATATATATGTAAACTAATACTGTGAGCGCTCTGGGTAGCCTCACCACACACTGTGCTCTCTGTGACTTCGACTCAGGTGAGACTTGCTCACGACATATAAAATATTCTGACAAGTATCTATATAGCTGACTAAAGGGGAAATGGGAGGGTAACTGTAAACACCTACTTTACCTATCCTAGGATGACAGTTGGGTTGTAGCTCCTGGTTCAGGCTCTCGCCTCGTACACCCTCCAGAAACACAAGCCAACGCCTTAGGATTTTCGCGTCTCGCCGCTTCCTGTACACTGCAGGTCCGTGCTCCTTCCCCTACAGTACGTCGCCAGGTTGAAGTCGGTCTCCTGGCCGTCTACTTTCCTCCCAACTACGGCAGCCAGCCTACGTCTCGGCGATCGTCGTACGTTTCCCAAATAGTGCTTGTCTCTGTACTCCCAGAGGAATGCCTCTCACCACTACGAAGTCACTGTGAAGTTATCAGCCGTCCCAGACGATACTGCTTAAGCTCCACACGCACAGCACCCGACTTCAGAGCACTTGAAGCTCACTTCACTGTCAATTCCCTCGTCGTCTAGGTATGTCACTAGGTATTTGGGAAGACTTCTCGACGTGCTTGCATCCAACTGTTGACTCGTAGGGTTCCACGAAGGTGGGGTTACTGTCAAACTTGACAGGATCGTCGATCACACGTTCAACCAAGTTGACAAGGTGGTCAACTTGATTCACTCACGGTGGATTGGCCCGGCCACTAAGCTGTCTCTTATACTGGTGGACTGCCAAGGACGTCACACGCGACGATGCCTGGCCCACTTCTTGTAACGCACCTGTTCCGGAGCACTTGTTGCTCAATATTTTGTCAATTCCTTATCTGAGCCACATCTGGGTTGCAGGAAGACCTCACAGAGTGCGCGCTAACAACTGGAGACGCTTACATCCACCGGAGCTCGGTAATCCGTCACTCAAACAGGATGACCGATCGCACGTCCTGCCTCTCGGACGCGTCGTGTGAGACTGATCGCGCCAAGGCGCCGCTACGGCTGGACCCCCCAGCCTATGTGACGTCACTTTTTCCAAAGTAGGTTTTCATTGGCTCCCAGTGCCACGTCGCTGACGGTGACCAATCTGGCGACACTGACGTCACACAGTTTTGGCGGGAGAACAGACTCGCCAGCGCCATTTTGGCTCCCTAAAGGGCCTATCCCACAGGCCAAAACATTCTTCTTTCACGAATTTCTCGGCTCATCGAGAATACTACTCTCTCCCACATATGTTCAATTGATGCCTGCAACGTAGAGAACATTCGGGAATAGTGGACATGACTCTTATAGCAGGCGTGGGAGAATTAGAAGGGGGGGAACACCGTCACAATATATATATGGTGTGTGCAAGCACCTGGATTTACTAAAGAATTTGCAGTGACGAGAATTTATTTCATGTGATTATATATATATATATACTAGTGAACCAGTTATTTGTGTTAGGCTATGTGCCCAGTCTTTGTATAATTACTATTATTGATATCTATGATTTATCTATATATATGATATGCCTGTGTATTGAATAATTTCACCTGTGTGAAGTGATTACTTGTGATATCGCCTTTAAGAGGAATTATCGAATCAAAGAACAGTACCGTGATTAAGTGCATTGTTTGTAATTATTATAAAGTACAGCGTAGTTCCTTGGTACAGTGAAATATCACTTTAAGTGCTTTAAGAGTGAGTTATTGATCGTGAGACCAGTATGGTGGTTTATTGCGTCCTATCGGAGTTATAGATATGTCATGTGGATGGTAAATATAGTGATTCACGAGAAGTTAAAGAAACGGGGTGCGCGACGCAAGGAAAACAAGCAATAAACGTTCTCACAAGTAGTAAGGCGCTGACCAGCTGGTTTTGACAGGTGACGTGAGGGGTGAAAGTGTGTTGCTATATTGGTGTGCTCCAAATTACCTGCTGAGAAGAGAGCTGCTGTTGTACTTGTTCTGGAATGTTTATTAATACATGAATATTTTGATGTTTTTAAGTAAAATACCAAAATTCCTTGGTGTTTGTATCATCCCCTCCATAAACCTTGTGACTGTGAAAAATGTAAAGAAGACAGAGTGACAGGAATAATTACTTGCCTGATATCAAACTAATCGAGCATGCTCTTGCCACAATTACGCAACACCACTGTAGTGTTACTGGACACCGTAAAACACCAGTTGGCGACCTTGTAAGTAGTGTAAGAGTCCTTGCCGGGGCGGGCACACAACTGAGGGAACAATCTGTGTCTCCACTCATTCTTCGACCTGAGGCCGGTTGGGG
>WNGS01166833.1:34239-44836 GCA_020271785.1 Procambarus virginalis
TTTCAAGACGATCGATTGTAGAGCCGCTGTGTCCGTAGGATCTTAAGCCGGAACGTCCCTCTGAATCTGAAACCGTGGGTAGAGATAGTTCTGGATATAGATGCTGGTAAAGAGAGAGAGATCATAGCATGAACACCAACATTCATACCGGCTTACGGACTTAGGGTGAGTAGGTTTAGCCTTAGGGGTTCGATGTACCTTAGATTGGGACTTACCACATTGTCAATGGTATGTCCATATAGTCGACAATACCTGCAGTACAGTTGAGAGGTACCTTGATCTGGGCTCGCTTTCTCGTAACTGTACCAAGACTTCTTGCTGGTAGGTTCTGGAGTCAGCCGGTGGATGAGGCTGTAAGTGTCAGCTGACTTCGCGCACTTCACTAAATCCGTCTCTTCTTATCTGCTAAGTATAGGCGGACAGGAGAGGTACACGTCTCAAAAATTCTTCAACCAGTATGAGGTTGACAAGCTCTGAAAAAGTAGAGACATGGGCTGCCTCCAGCCATTTCATGAAATATCTTCGTTTGGTGTTAGCAAATTCTAAGAAGGTGTGGTACTTGCCTTGACGTAGTCACGAAACTTTCGTCGATAGCTTTCGGTGGAGAGAAGGTAGGCGTCCAACACAGCTGTTTCAGGGTGGTGTAGTCGTTTCCGAAGCCAAAGTGCTGAGTGTGACTGCTGCTTTACCTGTTAAATGTACTCGGAGAAGGGTAGCCCATTGGTCGTCAGGCCAATTAAGTTGATCAGCAAGGGTCTCAAAGTGGAAAGAACACATCAACCTCCGTTTCGATGAACGGGGGCATTAACTTACTTGCATGGGAGTTATTGAAACTGGAGGAAGACTAGCTGCCGCTTGTTGGAGTTGAGCTTGGTGTGCAGCGTCCCTCGCGAGTTCTCGGTCACGACAGTTTAGAGCTGCTTCTGCCTGTCGTTGGTCGTGTCCCGTTGTATCTCTAGTCGCTGTTGGTATAAGGCCAACTCACGTTCTTGCTGTCCTTTGAGGAGTAGGGCCTCCCTTTCACTTTCTTCTCTCTTCAGTGCGGCCTCTCGCTCCTTGAGGCGGATTTCTCTTTTTGTTCTTCCTTTGAGGGCAGCTTCACGTTCTCTGATGCAGCTTCACGCTCTTGTTCTTCCTTTCTGAGGGCAGCTTCACGCTCTTGTTCTTCCTTTCTGAGGGCAGCTTCACGTTCTCTGATTGCAGGTTCACGCTCTCTAATGGCAGCTGCTTCCTTTTGTTGCTCTCGCTCGATCTTAGCAAGTTCTAACTTGAGTTTGATTGCTGTCAAGTCCTGTTTATCTGAAATAGCGTATTGTTCATGAGTATCAGAATCTATCTTCCCTTCATCCAAAAGATGATCTACAATTAGATTATTTACGGTATATTTGTTGGCACCAGGGGGAACTTCCAATTGATACTCGTGTGCAAGAGTTATCAATTCGACCCTTCTAGCATGACGTAAGTTCCCTATTCACCTTCTGGATTTGTTTGAATGCTTGTAGGCGGAACATTGTGAAAATATAGCAAAATATAGGAGACACGAATATACAGTGAGAATATGGTGAATGTCAGAAACAGGAAACGTGGCAACTGATACCTATCCTGTGGGGAATTATTAATAATTAAAGTTAATTCAAGATGGTAAATGAATAAGGTCGCAGGAAATCTTGTACCTGGTACTCACTGTGGGAGGATAAGGCAAGAAAATCCTACTAATTAGTGAAACTGAGTTTAAAAGACAAGTGAAACACTAAATGGCTTCAAAATAAATGAGGTAGTCCAAAAATGTAGTCATACCTTGCCAAGTCACTATAGAACATAAGCAAAGGTACCCACTGAAATTGAATATGGTATTTACAGAATTAGCGAACTTTGTGCTCAAAAGAAAGAACGCCAATTCCCTACCTTAGGTAAATACCATCAGTCTGACCGACGAGTAGGGGTGCGAGTGTCAACTGGTGACGAGAACTATCGGCGAGGTCCCAATTCGCCAATAATAGTCCGTGCTAGAGGATCTAAAGCCCTCTTTTTCCTCCTAGAGTTGGATTGCAGGACTTAGGTGCTATTGACCCGGAGACAGACCACAGTACCAGGGTACCTATGTGATAATCTGTCAAAAAAGTGAGAAATATCTGGGGACAAAAGATGTTAAACACGGATAATAACACGGAAGGGAGAGACGACCAATTAAGAGTATGACTGTGGCCTACAGTCACCACGTAATCCAAAGTTGTCTCACACTCACCATATGCTATTCCCGTAATGCACAATATACGCAGCACCATATAAAATAAAAATGATTAATGTAAATAATGGAAGCAAGGGAAATGAAAGCCAAGTATGCTTACCACAATTACCAATACCTGAGTGAAGCTCCGTGGACAGACCCCCATTTATATGTGACGGTAACGTGTTGGAAATGGTGGTCGGCAGTCTTCCAAATAGCAGGTGTCAGTGCTGGGCCACATACAGTTAATTTAAATAAAAAAAGAAAAAAAGAGTGACTGCTTGTCTGATAATCTGTGGTAAGGCAAGATACACGAAAACACAAAATATAACAAAATACTTTACTTTAATATAGAAACACAAAATAAAATAAAGACGATACCTTGGCATATAATATAATGTAAAAGAAAATTATATAAAATATAACAAAATGAAAAGGGGGAACTGGTTATGTTAACAAAGTAAAATGGTGCTGGGAATATATGCGCTAGCTAAGAACCTCTTATTTGATCACACGAGGTGAGTCAAATTCAGGTGTTCATAGCAGGAGCACAAGATATATTCTGGCTGGCAGAAATGCAAGGGACTCCAACAATAACTGGCGACGATTGTGATTGGCGAGGAACGAGAGTGGTGTGTTGGTTGGCGGCCAATGAGAACGCTGGACGGCTGCAAGTCGCTAGTTTGCTGAGAGTAGTAGTAGTTGGCAAGTCGACCAGGGTGTGCAGCAGGTGCTGGAGAGGGGGGAGGATGGAGTTGCAGATGCGTGTGGCTGTCTTGATATATACGTTTAGCCACTACAAAACGTATCTTGCATATTGTTGAGGACGTGATGAAATACGAAAATAGCAGGCTAAATCTCTGATAAGAGATTATCGTCACATATATATATATATATATATATATATATATATATATATATATATATATATAATTTGTGAAAAAAGAGTCATATTTATGCACTTAAATGTGATTTCCTAATACACCCAAAGTCAGTGTGATCTCGAGAAGCTGCTAGGACTACGTAGGCAATACTAGGCCTATTATGTAGGCCTAGGCCTAGTATGTAGGCCTAGGCCTACTGGACCAACACGTCATCGTTTCTTTGTTTTCTGATGTGTGGTTTGGTCATCATATTTTCAGCCACGTTATTGTGACTCATCGTCTGAATATATATATATATATATATATATATATATATATATATATATATATATATATATATATATATATATATATATATATATATATATATATTTAATATTTTCTATATATTAAGGGTAAGCGGTGTTGCTCGGGTCTGTCTGTCTGTCTCCCATCTACCTATTCATTTACCAGTCCCTCTGACTGTCTACCTATCTACCCATCTGTCATCCATCTATCTCCCCATCTATCTACCTATTCATCTATATATTATCACGGTTCTGGTTATCCCACGGGTCGTCGCATCCCTGTACCTGGGCACCACTGATCGCCCTAGGAGCCCCCCCAGTCTACCACAAGCTGAGACACTACCTATGCCACGGCCTTGCACCCCTGGCGAGTGGGAAATCCAGCCTTACCTCTGTCACTCTCGGCTGAAGTTGCCCGCCGTAACTCTGGGAAACACACAGGTGAATTTTTGCCACTCACCTGCAATCAAGGTCGCCAGCTTGGTATCAATATTCGCGTCCCAGCAACACTTCTCAGTGGTCTTGTTAATTATCACAAGCCAAGGACTCAATGCCAGATATAATGAAGTGCAATATTAAATAATTTACTCATCTCGCCCTAGAGATGGAAAGCTCACTCAAACACAATGGTAAAAATAATGATAAGTTTACTGGAGTAAACTACAATGAATCCACAAGGTAAATCATATATGTAGAACTGTCAGACGACTGCAACACTCCTCACTCCATCTCTGGCAACACAATCAGCTGGACGATATAAATGCTTCACACCTGGCCTTTTGAAACCAGCCATCTTCTCTAGTCGCCATAAAATGTCACTACGCCCACACACATAAATTAGCTCATGCATATATGTATCATCTGGCACATAGCCTAATCCTACCACACTAGTAATAATAATAAAGATGATGATCACAGTATAAATAATACTCTGGCTCACCTAGATCAAGGGGTAATGGGAAGGAATTTATCTACCTTAATTCTCTCTGCTACAAAGTCGACATGTCCTCTGGCGATGATCGTTGAGGTCTTCTGTCCTAGTGGTCGGTCCTCCGTTGATCAAGGTCCAGTACACACAAGGTCCTTAGATGACTTGTAGATGAGTGTCCTCTCCATGCTGACTCCCAGAAGGCAGGTCCTCCTCCTTGGCAGTGAAGGCAGGTCCCTGCGCACGTCGTCTCCCTTCTCCCACACTGGAACTGTAGACAAACTTGCAGTCCGGTTCAGTGTCCCCTTCTCAATCTTCCAGTGAACTTGATCCGGTCACAGCACGCTTGATTTGTCCGAATGCAGCCCACAGGGCGTCCACACGACCCAGCGCCAGCGTTCACCTCCGCCACAGACTATCAACAAAAGAGCTCTTGGCAATCTAACACCAACTAAACTCTGCTTCCATGTACTTCCCAGGAGTCAACTAATCTTCCTCGATGTCTGTAGTATCAATGTGGCCGCTTGGATCCACTGGCTGGGGTTTCCTAACCTCCAAACTGGGAGCTCACTTGATTGTGTCCGCGTTAAATGACAAGCAGTGACTCACTGAACGCCGCAGGGTACTGGGCCGCCCGTAGTTTTCTGCCTTGTGACGTCACACCACCCAAGGGTGCTGAGCTATTGGTCAATCTGGTCACGCGACCTTACCTGGCCAATCACCTGACGGCTGGCGTTGGCTCCTTTGGCGGAAACATCTTCGCCCCGGCGCCATCTTGTGATACTAAAGGCCGTAAGCCACCTGCAGTACCAAAATTAAATCAGCAAATTCACTTCCCACACAGTTACTTTGAATACCTTTATATACACCAAAATGTTCCCTGAGCATCAGAGAACGTGCGGGTCGAAGAGATATGACTCTTTACGCCGGGATAGGAAAGATGTAGGGTGGGACAACGTCACAATATCCATCTATCTATCCATCAATTTATTCACCTATCTATCCATCCACCTATTTATCCATCTACCTATCTATCAATCCATATTTTCAGCAATCTATCCCCCCCCTTCGAGTTAAATAAAAATATATCTAACTGGAGGAATGTAGTAAGTGGGGCGCCACAAGGTTATCGGGGTGAACCCCTTTTCTCATATACATGAGTCACATAGACGAGAATATTACAAGCCACTTTATCATAGTTGTAGATGACTCTTAAGTTTTATGTAGCCCATCCTCCTGTTTAGATAGTACTTACAGTAACGACGAGGATAATTGTACATATTTTGACATACTGGACAGTTAGAAAGTAAAATTTGGTACTACTAAATTTGTACAAGCAAAAAAAAAGGCTTTGTATTTATGTTGTTAACAAAACGTAGTCTAACCTGACCATTCTAGGCCACGTGCTGTAAGAGGTCTAATTGAGTAGATATATGTGTGATATACTAGGCCTAGGAATATTTTAAATTTGGATTTTAGCTTTTTTTCTGGACTCTATAAAGTGAATTGTACCAAATTCTTTTACCTAATTGTTCAATGTGTCAATACAATGTATATGGTGGTCCTCATAGTTACGACAACTACTATTTGAAGAGGATCATGGGTTCGACTTATGGAAATGTGGGAATTGAAAATTAAATTGAGGCCTTACAAAGACCTTTCAAAGATATACGTGAACTCCACAAATGATCCGAAGACTGGAAAATGCTTTTCAATATGGAATAGTGCAAGGACTTGCATTTGGGGCATAAAAATGCACCCCCGAAAATCTACTAAATCAACAATAGTACCTCCTTGCCGAAGATTGATTAAATCAAGGATCTTGGAATCAGAATCCACTAACCACTAAAAGCCAAGCAAACCCTAGGAAAAGTCAGGAGTACCTTTGACATGAAGAAAAAATAAGTAGTTCTATAACTGTTTAAGTCTCTGATGCTCATTTCAACTATTGTATCCAAACATGGAGACCTCATTTTCAGTAAACCGTTTCTGCTTTAGAGAAAGTTCAACACCAACAACAAAAATCATCACAGAACTAGGTCGACTCTTAAACAACAATCCTCCCTTCAATCGACGCTACATCTGAAAGGCCAGTTGAAAGGATTGTTATAACTATCGTAAACGTTCCAAGCCACTAACATTTTGTTCCTAAACCCTTAGAACATCAAGAAAGAGAGAGGGGACCGGAAGAAAACACTCAAGAGAGCTTGATTCCGAACGTGACACTGACAGTATACATTCAATATGGCACACCGAAACTACGCCACCATAATTTAAATAATCAAGCTGCTGTCTCTTAAGCTGCCACCATCTGCATCACCACCATCTCGCTCTTTACCCCACTCTGCACAACCACCACACCAGACCCTGAATCTGCTTTCCATCTATCCATATCAGCCTCGCCATCACCATAAAACCCTGAATAACGATGTAGCACAACCTTCACCGACTTCCGAGCTGGAGTTGCGCTCAGGTTACCGAGGCTGCTGTTTCTTCTCCAGGGCGCAAAGCCTGGGTAGGTCGATATTGAGGAGAAGCTATTACCCATGAAGCAGGTTCCCCTCTCCATGTTGTTGAAATTGTCCAGTGGAAAGGCAGACGCCAATACGCCTGGCTCCAGCGCCGCCGCAGGAGATGACAGAACGAGGTTAGTGATCACAAAATACAACCAGTGAGAAGTTTCACAATAGTTTCCAAAAAGAGTCAGGTGTGAGATTTTTCGGGGGTCTGAAAGAATTCTTGTCCTGGTGTCATCTGCAGATCTGTGGTACCGCAGCCATGATATGTCATATGGATCAGTATTCCTCTGAACTAGAGGCGGTCCATATAGTTTAACATAAGTGCTGATACATTATTTACGAAAATTCTTGAGCGTGTTGTTGTTATTATCAGGTTCATGTGACTGAGTCCCATCTCACTCTCTGCAGTACTATTTGGAATAACTTGTAAACAGCTCAGTAATGGGCGAAAATCTTAGGGGATGCCGCGTCCATAATCCTCCACATAGTCTCTATAGATAAACTATAGTGCAGAGTAGGAATGAAGCTTAAACATCTTACTAAGAGATAATATTTCAGCTTCTCCGTAATTAGGTGGTATTTCATCAAGCCAGAAGTCATTTTCAAGGACACACACTTCACTTAGCAGTGATTTATACATACTTTGAGGTTCAGAAGTTTGAGTCTTTCAAGGATGTTGTCGTGAACACACAGTGCTGTAAAGTGTTCACAATACCAGTAAGAAACTGTTGATAATTAATGAGCCAATTTTCCTGTTGCTTGTTATTATAATTCCTCCAAATTTTCCGTTTTTAATTGCCTTTTGAGCTTCTAAAGTTCTAGTACCAGGTTTATATTTTAGTCCGTGCAATGACCTTATGCTTCGTTGAATCAGTTTGTCTTCATACACAATCGAAGTAGTGCGTTTCTGTAGACACTCTGACAATAAACCAATTTCATGCAACGTGTCATACATTAGAGCTAAATCCAATAGAAATTGTTTCCTGAAGTTAACTTTTTCAACAGACCTTCATTGGTTTTTCTATCACCGCCAAATCTTGTTTCATCTTTCACTGCTCTTTTAAAATGAAAACAAAGTGTTTCATAATTTTTCCACACTGCGGAAACTGTTCGAAACGAGCTGGCCACCCACCTGGTGCTCTAAACACGGACTATTTTTCATATCTGTTGATCAGGTTGTGAGGCACATTCAGATAGTTCCTTTTAATTAAGAGGTGATCTACTCTAAACTGAATACAATTTGTACATAAATGCTTAAAAGTTTTAATTCCATGGACTTCATTCACTGAATCACCTACTGCAAGTTCTAATCTGTGATTAAGACAGTGCCAGATTATTATGTCAGGGTAATGTTCCTTGAGAATTGTTGCAATGCCAGATCTGACACCAAGCATGACACTTCCCCATCACTGGCAAATGCTACAAGGTTCTGTTTCAAATATAAGTCATCAAACCCATGATATTTGAGACAGCTCAATAGATGCCTAGCAATAGTTGCTGCTTACTGATCAGGTAGTTCAATTAGATTTAAGAACATGAACTGGGGATTACCTTCCATATCACTGTCACATTTCAAATAAACTATCAAGATTGTTTTAATGCTCAGGTTTGTTGATTCATCAATGAGAACAGAAATTTTGCCATTTATTTGCTTGATATGCTGAGAAAATGTATTTTTCATATTAATGGCTATGTGATTAATTGTCTGTGGCACTAGTGCGGGAATGCAATCCCATTCCAATATCAACACCATTTTGCTTTCGTAGTTCCAGTTAGCCAAAGTGATCAGAGTATGGTCTGTTATTCTGAGCTAAATAATATGTAGAACGCAAAATTGAACAAGTTGTCTTTAGATGCGAAGCATTCATAGCATCACACAATTTTCAAATAGCATCTTCATTAGCTATATTTGCAACACATAAAACAGTACACACACATTAACATAAAACAGCAGTGTGAGCTTTCCTTAGCTTATGATCAACAATTTTTTTTTTCAGAGAGATTTAAAGCATGAACTTCGACCCCTAATAGGATATTTGGTACATCTTCCACTCATTTGATAGTCTAATTGAACCTTTAGAAGTAAAAAGTGTTACATTGCTTAAGTTGCAAATACTTTACATCCAAGTTTATCATCCATGAAGTCTAACTATGGATAGGTTTCATTTTTTCCACATTTCTTCAGTCCAAACGCCTGAACAGGGAACAAGTTAGACTTTAAAGAACCAATACTTTCTGAATTGCACATGGATCCATTTCAAAATTTTACTAGAAGCAACCGAAACACAACATTAGTCATTTTCCCTGTTATCATTATCAGTCTCCTGTACGTTGTTATAATTACACTCCTCGTTTTGTTTACAGAAGAAAGAAGTAAACGTTGCTTACTTAGAAGCCATGATAGGTTTGTTTGTGAGAAAAAATGCTTCTGTATTAGAGAGAAGTTCACGGACCACCAGCCACCACTTTACTAATGCTACTGAAACACAGAGGTTATCTTGAGGTTATCTTGAGATGATTTCGGGGCTTTAGTGTCCCCGCGGCCCTGTCCTCGACCAGGCCTCCACCCCCAGGAAGCAGCCCGTGACAGCTGACTAACACCCAGGTACCTATTTTACTGCCAGGTAACAGGGCATAGGTGAAAGAATCTCTGCCCATTGTTTTCTCGCCAGTGCCCGGACCACAGGATCCGTCCAGCGTGCTGTCCGCTCGGCCGACCGGCTCCCCTTCAGAAGCAGAGTTCCCACACAGTATTTCACACGACTCTAGAACCACCTAAAAAGCACTGAATTATGTAATGTTGGGTGTAGCAGTTTTGCCCTTTAACCTGCCTAGTATTTAACACTAAAATTGATTGAATAATATTATATGAATACACTACTGTATGAATAAAGAATACCTGTCTAATGAACTACTGCTAAAGCCATGAACATTATCGCGGAATATTCGTATCCAAAGCGACAGGTTGGCATTTGTCTTATACCTTTTGTCTTGCATAACTGACTGGCAGCGTTCACCTGCGTCGGGAATTATGTTTCCGGTTCGTACCAGTACAATTCAACCTGTTTACTTTTTAAAAATATAAAAAATTAAATATTATTGAATTTTTTAAAAAATACAAGAAATATCATAACATTATTAACTTATTAATGATGTAATACTAATATTATCCTGCCACGATCAACCATCACCCACAAGCCATCATCTCCGTTTCTCCTCATCCCTCTCCCTTTCCCACATTTCATCATCCACTTGCAGAGGTGCTGGAGTGGCGCTATGGCGAGCTCCAACAGCCCTGCATCACTAGTCTAAGGCTGCAGACTCCTTAAACGACTGGGCCACGACATGGTAAAAGGATTGCAACCAGGGATTCAACTGAATCCTCTAGGGTTCCTAACCTAAATCCCAGTTGCTCAATTCAATCTAGAATTCATCATTTGAATCCCAGGTTACAATCCTTTTGACCATGTCGTGGCCTTGTCGTCTAAGGTGGATGCTTGGAAGTACCCAAAGCATGGTTCATATCCTCATCACGGCTCCTACTGATTTCTCATTGATACATCACATTAATGTGATTTCTCTGAGCATGCTGCTGTTTATTGTTTAAGATTCAGGTACTGGAACCAAATTTCCATGCAAGCACGGGTCATGGTGATCCTGTAAGTTGAGTCTCTGTAACCCATTATCTCTATCAATAGCTGATACTGACTGGGGATGGGGCCTGTGGATGCACTAATCCAATTCACGACCAT
>WNGS01166833.1:115394-125652 GCA_020271785.1 Procambarus virginalis
TATTCCATATTAAAAAGCATTTTCCAGTCTTCGGATCATTTGTGGAGTTCACGTATATCATTGTAAGGTCTTTGTATGGCCTCAATTTAATTTTCAATTCCCACTTTTCCATAAGTCGAACCCATGATCCTCTTCAAATAGTAGCTGTCGTAACTATGAGGACCACCATATATATTGTATGGACACATTGAACAATTAGGTAAAAGCAATTTGGTACAATTCACTTTATAGAGTCCAGAAAAAAAGCTAAAATCCAAATTAAAATATTCCTAGGCCTAGTATCACACATATATCTACTTAATTAGACCTCTTACAGCACGTGGCCTAGAATGGTCAGGTAAGACTACGTTTTGTAGCAACATAAATACAAACCTTTTTTTTTTTGCTTGTACAAATTTAGTAGTACCAAATTTTACTTTCTAATTGTCTAGTATGTCAAAATATGTACAATTATCCTCGTCGTTACTGTAAGTACTATCTAAACAGGAGGATGGGCTACATAAAACTTAAGAGTCATCTACAATTATGATAAAGTGGCTTGTAATATTCTCGTCTATGGACTCATGTATGTGAGAAAAGAGGTTCACCCCCATAACCTTGTGGTGCTCCAGTTACTACATTCCTCCAGTTAGATATATTTTCATTAACTCGAAGGGTGGGATAGATAGCTGAAAATATGGATTGATAGATAGGTGGATGGATAAATAGGTGGATGGATAGATAGGTGAAAAAATTGATGGATAGATAGATGGATATTGTGACGTTGTCCCACCCTACATCTTTCCTATCCCGGCGTAAAGAGTCATATCTTCTTCGACCCGCACGTTCTCTGATGCTCAGGAACATTTTGGTGTATATAAAGGTATTCAAAGTAATTGTGTGGGAAGTGAATTTGCTTATTTAATTTTGGTACTGCGGTTGGCTTACGGCCTTTAGTATCACAAGATGGCGCCAGGGCGAAGATGTTCCCGCCAAAGGAGCCAACGCCAGCCGTCAGGTGATTGGCCGTGACCAGATTGACCAATAGCTCAGCACCCTTGGGTGGTGTGACGTCACAAGGCAGAATACTCTGGGCGGCCCAGTGCCCTGCGGCGTTCAGTGAGTCACTGCTTGTCATTTAACGCGGACACAATTAAGTGAGCTCCCAGTTGGAGGTAGGAAACCCCAGCCAGTGGAGCCAAGCGGCCACATTGATACTACAGACATCGAGGAAGATTAGTTGACTCCTGGGAAGTACATGGAAGCAGAGTTTAGTTGGTGTTAGATTGCCAAGAGCTCTTTTGCTGATAGTCTGTGGCGGAGGTGAACGCTGGCGCTGGGTCGTGGGACGCCCTGTGGACTGCATTCGGACAAATCAAGCGAGCTGCTGTGACCGGATCAAGTTCACTGGAAGATTGAGAAGGGACACTGAACCGGATTGCAAGTTTGTCTACAGTTCCAGTGTGGGAGAAGGGAGACGACGTGCGCAGGGGACCTGCCTTCAGTGCCAAGGAGGAGGACCTGCCTTCGGGAGTCAGCATGGAGAGGACACTCATCTACAAGTCATCTAAGGACCTTGTGTGTACCGGACCTTGATCAACGGAGGACCGACCACTAGGACAGAAACCTCAACGATCATCGCCAGAGGACATGTCGACTTTGTAGCAGAGAGAATTAAGGTAGATAAATTCCTTCTCATTATCCCTTGATCTAGGTGAGCCAGAGTATTATTTATACTGTGATCATCATCTTTTTATTATTACCAGTGTGGTAGTATTAGGGTATGTGCCAGGGGATACATATATGCATGAGCTAATTTATGTGTGTGGGCGTAGTGAAATTTGTGGCGACTAGAGGAGGTGGCTGGTTTCAAAACGCCAGGTGTGAAGGATTTATATCGTCCAGCTGATTGTGTTGCCAGAGATGGAGTGAGGAGTGTTCCAGTCGTCTGACAGTTCTACATATATGATTTACCTTGTGGATTCATTGTAGTTTACTCCTGTAAACTTATCATTATTTTTAGCATTGTGTTTGAGTGAGCCTTCCATCTCTAGGGCGAGATGATAAATTATTTAATATTGCACTTCATTATATCTGGCATTGAGTCCTTGGCTTGTGATAATAACAAGACCACTGAGAATTGTTGCTGGGACGCGAATACTGGTACCAAGCTGGCGACCTTGATTGCAGGTGAGTGGCAAAAATTCACCTGTGTGTTTCCCAGAGTTACGGCGGAAACTTCAGCCGAGAGTGACAGAGGTAAGGCTGGATTTCCACTCGCCAGGGGTGCAAGGCCGTGGTATAGGTAGTGTCTTGCTTGTGGTAGACTGGGGGCTCCTAGGACGATCAGTGGTGCCCAGGTACAGGGATGCGACGACCCGCGGGATAACCAGAACCGTGATAATATATAGATGAATAGGTAGGTAGCTGGGAGATAGATGGATGACAGATGGGTATATAGGTAGACAGTCAGAGGGACTGGTAAAGGGATAGGTAATGGGAGACAGACAGACAGACCCGAGCAACACCGCTTACCCTTAATATATAGAAAATATTAATATATATATATATATTCAGACGATGAGTCACAATAACGTGGCTGAAGATATGATGGACCAAACCACACATCAGAAAACAAAGAAACGACGACGTGTGNTGGATGTTTCCACACTGCAGTCTACACTAAGGAAACAAACATAGGATTGTGCCTAATGCCAACAGTGACTGCCCAGATAGGTACAAGAGGAGTGTTGTTAACGCTTATGTCGACCGTGCTCTCAGCCACAGCTCAGAATGGAAGCAAGTCGACGAAGAACTCTGTAGGGTAAGGCAGGTCCTAGGCAACAACGGCTTCTCCAATGGTTTCATTGAAGACATCATAAGAAGGAAAGTAAAACGCCATGCAACCTCTGAAGAGACAACTAATACAACACCTATACCCCCTATTAGACTATTTTACAGGAATTTCTTCTCCACAGCTCATAAAACGGAGGAAGGGTCCTGAAAGATATTGTTAATAGAAATGTTATCCCTACAGACAAAAATCAGAAGATACAACTAACGATTTACTATAAAACCAAGAAAACTGCCAACCTGCTCATGAGAAACTCTCCAGACACAAAGCAGAACGCTTTGAAAGAGACAAACGTCGTCTATGCCTTCAAATGTTCTCTTGGGGACTGTAATCCCCAAAAAACTCAGTATATAGGCAAGACAACAACATCTCTTTCCAGGCGTTTAACAACGATGCATAAGCAACAGGGCACCATTAAGGAACATATACTCTCTTCCCACAACCAAACCATCACCAGAGAATCTTAACAAACAACACAGAAATCATCGATACAGTGACAACAGGCGGCTTGACATCTGCGAGGCACTACACATCAAGAAGTCAACACCAGCATCAACAGCCATTAACGTACAACTATATTCTACCCACTTCAAGACTCTGCTCCAATATAGAAACATCAAGAAATATGGGCCAATAGGCCTTCTGCAGTTCTATTGGGACCCGACTTCTACTTCTACAAATCTATACCCCGTTTTCCATGTTCTGTGTTTCACCCCATTAATGTATTACATCACCTCACCCAAATGCAGGTATAAGAGCCAATGTTTGTTTCATAAAGCATAAGTTGTGTAGATAAACTAAAAGTCTTTGAAAATGTAATAAGTTTTACGAAACGCGCTCAAGTGTCGCGTCAGACTAGAAATAAAGAATGAATTTTGAAGAATTGATTTTTAATTTACCGTCATCAGTAAAAAGAAACATAAGGAAAATTGAGAAAATTCGTGTTAGAATTATTAATCTTACTTTTTCGGTAATATTTATAATATATGTCTACAGGAAATACTGCTACCAAAATATACTAATATATATATATATATATATATATATATATATATTGTTGCGATGTTGGATTTGGTGGTGCTACCGCTGACGAACCATTTGTTGCGATGTTGGATTTGGTGGTGCTACCGCTGACGAACCACCCAACCCACAACTCGACAAATGCTCATATTTCACTAAGAGATCACACTAGGCACTTGTGGCCCTTGGAGAGGGGCTCAACGTCACACGTTTAGGGGATGCGGCTCCAACACGCAGCCTTGTTGTCACGTGCACACACCCACTCGAGCCGCTGTGACTCCCCACTCTCTCCTTATGGAATATGACCTCCTCAATCCCCTTTATCTTACTAGACTTCTGTCTTACCCTGTCCACAGCAGTGGTTCCTGTTTCTTGCTCTCTCTCTCCTTCTTTACTATTTCCTGGGAAGCCTCACTGGGACAAGTGCAAACACCAGCAAATTTGGATACATTTACTGGACGAAGTACATATACAATACACGCATACATATAATAATAATGATGAATCCTATACTCTGTACTATTATAATCAGGTTGCACTCCAACACCATCAGAACTCTATCCTCAGCTTGCTAAGTGGTATCCTATCTCTTGGTATTACCTAATATTATCAACCTCCTCAAGTAGATCAAGTCTTACAATATAATGTTACACTACCATCAAGAGAATGTATACATATATATATACCTATAAACACATATAAGGCAAATCAGCATTTGAATGCAATATATATATATATATATATATTTATATATATATATATATATATATATATATATATATATATATATATATATATATATATATACATATATATACATATACATATATATATATATCAGTATAAATGATCCGTGCCACACAACGAATCAATTGACCATTCTATCAGTCTTAGAATACATATATATCTGTAGGTACTCCTGCCTACGTCTGTAACTCAAAACTTCAATATACACTTCTTGGCACATAAATGGCAGACGATCACTCACCTCTCACTGCGTCGTTCACGCTAATGACAAACACTCTCACCTCCATACAAGTGATCATTTAAAACTATTTCACTACCCTGACAACTTCAGGTTCCTCAGGGCTTAAACACCAGGATCCTCTGCAGCTCCTCCAGGCTGCTACCATGAAGATTCCTTGAACAACTATGGTGCTTCCCTACTCCTATTAGGAACATCCACAGCTCTCCTGGCTGCTGCACCATAAAGTTTCCTCGAATAACTGTGGCACTTCACCACCTCTGCAGAAGCACGTGGCACTCCTCCTCACTGCTTCTCCTCACAGGTCGAGGTCCTCTCCTCCACTGACTTGGAGTCTCATCAACCACTCCCTCTGTGCTGGCTTCGAAGTCCTCAGCAACTTCTTCCCAAAGGACAAACCTGCAACCCATTTGCATTCCAATAAATTGTTTCCCTTTTTAACACATAAACAAAATTAATCATACAACATCTTTGTCTCCAATCTCTATCTGTCCTCTACATTTAATGAGAGTAGACTCCCCCGTGGGCGAGTCCATGCGCCACCTCGCTGGGCGAGCCTCACTCACGCCGGGAGGGGCCTCCTCCCTCAGGAGCCGGGCTCCTTCAGTTGCCCGCCAGCGCTCAGAGAAGACGGACGTCGCTCCGCGCTCCTCCCACTTCACTCTTTTTTTAGGCTTTCTGCCATACCAAAACATTTCTAACTTGAAAATAAACATCGCTACTGTCGCTGGGCACACGACCAACTACAAGCAAACACTATGAACTGGCTTAAATCGGGCTTACCACAGATTATCTGGTCGAGGGCGCTTCTCCCTCTGACAACGTCTGACCAGGGCGCTTGTCACAGCCCACAAAACTGTCACTGGGCGGCTTAATACTCTCTCCTCGCCGTCCAGGACTTGAGACCACAACGTCTTCAGCTCGATTCAACAGCTGGAACGTCTGCACCTTCTCTTCTCTTGGAGATAATATCACTAGGGGTTCCCTCCTGGCGGGAGCTCGTCAAAGCGCGGCTCCTCCCCTGCGATGTCTGGCCTCAAGTGAGGTCATCGCCCTCCACAAGCGAGCCTCACGCCTCCAGTAACTTGTCCACATCTTCCAACAAGTCATTTATCTGTTTTCTAGTTCATTGCCCATAATCTCAAATTTTTATTTAAATCCAACACACCATCTTACATCTGTGTTATCGCCTCTATAATTTCTGGACCTTCCAGTTAGGTCAGGCTTGCTGAATAACTCTCAAGGGGGAGACTCGTTTCTCCAGCAGGCTGAGATCATAACAATATATATATATATATATATATATATATATATATATATATAATATATATATATATATATATATATATATATTTTCTTTTTGACATATATGCAAGAGTTGTAACATTCTTGTACAGCCACAAGTACGCGTAGCGTTTCAGGCAGGTCCATGGAATACGACCCCGCCGAACAATCGTTTTTACATCCAAGTACCCATTTTACTGTTGAGTTAAACATAGGCCACAGTTAAGATTTTGCACCCAGTAAATCCTCCTCGGCCAGGATACGAACCCATGACAATATTATTTTGTCTATGTCTATTTTGCTATGTTATGTTTGTGTGTGTGTTCAGTGTTTCTGTTTCTGTGGTATGTTGTCTGTTGTTGTGTGGTTTGAAGATCATTATGTGTGTTATTTATTTTGTAAACTTTTGTAATCACTGTCTTTCATTAATTTGGTGTCTTGGTGTTGGGTGTTTTACTCTGTGTGTCCTGTTGGCCCGCCCCATCTGGGTGGTGCGGGGATTTTCCATGTGCGTGTTCCTGTGTAACTTTATACTGTTTTGTTTGCATTTTCACATTTGTGTTGTATTGCTCTGTTCGCCATGTTTTCTGTGATTCATTGTTATTCTATTTTTTTAGTGCTGTGTTACTTTGTATGTTTGTGTTGTGTTTCTATATTTTGTTCTTTTTTTTGGTGCTGTGTTACTTTGTATGTTTTGTGTGGTGTTTCTGTATTATGGTGTTTGTTGATGTGTGGTGTGGAGCTTCTGCTTCGTTTTATTTGGTGCTTCGGTGCCTTTTATTTTACATTTACTTTTGTTTTACAAATAAAAGAAAAAAACTTGGACGGTCTGGGACTGAACGCCGACCTACATAAAGCGAGATCGTTGCTCTACCGTTCAGCCGAGGTGCCAAGGTGAAAGGGTATGCGCCCAACTATTTTTGTCCCGCCCAGGATTCGAACCAGAAAGTCTCGATTTTGCGTCGAGAAAGAACCCGACTGTACTACCTGGACCCTTAATTCACCTTCACTGACGGGACCATTTATTTACCTTCACTGACAGGACCATTAATTCACCTTCACTACCGGGACCCTTGATCAATTCACAAAGACTTGTGAACTATGTGAATGTGATTCACATAATTAATTAACAATTAAAAATATAATAAAAATTAATTAATTTAATCAGTTCACATCGATACACAAATCTATGTGAATTGAGAAAGTGATTCACGTGGAGGTTCACCATTAACAAGGTTATGAGGAGTTGCCGCACTTGTGCATAGACACAAAATAACCTGTGAGTGTAGATCTTGTTAATGTTGATATTGATAATGCTTGGTGGGGTGTTGTAGAACTTGACCAGAATCGAACCTTTGGTGAGAATATTTAACTTAAACTTAGCAAAGGGACGGGTGAGAATGTGTCTGTTGAAACACAGCGCTCAGAGGACAATGATTAAGGAAATCTGAACACCTCACGAAGGTTTTGCTGACCCGTGGTAGTTTATGTGTGTGAGCGGACCCTTGGGGCCGTGGCGGCTCGAGGGATGGCGGCCCCCCTCCCCCCTGTGAAGCGAAGAGATACCATTGGCCTGGAACTTACTGGCCCAGCATCTTACCCGGCAGTTGAGGTGGTGATGACCGACATGTTGCGGGTGGATGTTGCATGTTGCGTCTGTGTGCGGCGTTCAACTTGTATCCGAGCATCGAGCTGTTGTGAAATTCTGCTCTACTGCTGTGTATCGTGACTTTGTGGATCGCTATGACGGGAGGACATTTACTCTGCCTGAGGGTGGTGGTTCGGTGGTAGGTGTTACGAACCTTACCTCCTGTGGAGGTTGGTTTCGGTTGTAAAATGTTGGTGGACACAGTGGAGAGTGTTTATTAGAATAAATCCCCAGCTGAGATCAGAGAGGCCGTGAGTCACCAGTAATACTCCGCCCAGTAAAGTAGTGCCTTCTCAGCTGGAGGTTGTCAGAAATAATGTGAACGGGAATAGCCTAACTATGTAAGGGAAAAATGGACTCTATCAAAAAGTATGCATGGGGAATACGGTAAATAAAATCCATAATGAGTTTGATTGCATATGTAAAGAATTGAGTATTAAGGGGCGATGATGCAGGAGAGGCAGACGCCATCTTGACTGAAGGGGGAGGTGTATCGCTGCCGACCGATCCTGCTATTTGAGGGGTTTTCTCCGGCCGTACAGTCAGATAAGCCTATCCTTGTATATAACCAGGGTTGCAAGATTGGGTAGAGTAATATTACAGAAGTTGGAGAGGTTTTATAAGAGTCCAGGTTTCCTAGAGGCTAGAATATAAGTGTCATTGGATAATAACGGTGGCCGTGGGGTGGTCAGAGCCACTTGAGGTTATAATACATAGTGGTCTTATGTTGTGAGGAAAACGCCTTGTTGAATGTATTCCTGTGTGACTTATACGTATAAATTTGTGACTTGTGTACTAGGCTGTTTTCCTTACTCCTTATCCCTAGAAAACATTTTAAGGACCACCACCACCAAATTCTCGATAGCTCTCTATGACAACAAAATCGTATCACTACTAATAAACATCAGTAAGACACAAGCCCGTGATAGTAGTGTCGGACAGGTGCATGAGACTACCTATGTGGCAGTTCATGGTGCTCCTCTTGAGTTCCCTGACTCTCTTCTCCAGCGCCATTTTACCCGGTATGGGCGGTCGTGAGCGTCCGACTGAATGCAGTCTCCTCCAGGCGGTGGAAGGGTATCCCGAATGGAACCCGCACTGTGGCGCTGCGCTTGAAGGACTCCATCCCTTCATCTCTCCAGCTTCTGGGCTTCATGGTACGGTGTTCTATGGGGTCAGCCCCGGACGTGTTTCCGGTGTGGACTCTTGGGCCATCAGGCTGCGGATGTGATGCAAGCCGGGTTGGGCCTGTGAACCTCTTCAGGGAGGAGGACTTTCCCCCGTTGGCAGTCCCGGACCTGTCGGAAGGTGCTGCTGTGGAAAGTGTTATTTCCCAGTCTCTGGTGCCCCGTGCCGGTCTCTGATGCCAGCCTTGATGTGGCTGTGGATGTCGGAGTGGAAGGAAGCACATCCCCGGCCCCCGCACCTCCGCCTCCCCTGCCTGCCTCGTCTCTAGTCGGGTCTCCTGTGGTGTGTGGTCTCGTGACTCCGGACGTCGAGGCTGCGCCTCGGCCTGTACTGTCTCCGGCAGCTGTGTCTTTGACCCGTGTCAACGTGCACACTGTGATGTCTCCTGCGGTGTGGTCCTGTTCCCTGGGTTGTTGAGGCTGCGATGTTGAGTGATCGTGTGCTGTGGGGAGTTGCGCGGGCAACCAGCAGTTCTGCTATGGTGCTTCCTAGTGGAGGTGATAGTTCCGACGATCTGCGTCCTGTGTCCAAGCGTTCGCGGCAAGCTTTGAATCTGTCTCCGCCTCGTGATGCGGCCTGGGCCGACGTCGGGAATTTGAGGACTCCGGAAGTTCGTCTTCTGGGGATGGTGATGTGTGCGACGCTGTTGGAGTGCCTGCGGCTCCTGTGGGCCATGTTGCAGCGGTGATGGGTCTTGTGGTGGGATTGTCGCCTGGCCTGGTCCGGGTCTTCTCCGGCTGCCTCCGCGTCACTGGTTGCTGGTTCCCCGAGTTGGGAGGTTGTGGCACCGGCCGAGATTGTGACAGAGGGAAGGGGCCTGGTGCCGGTTCTTAAATGCTTCTGTTCCGGTGGCCTCCGTGCCTCTGGCGTCCATGTCTGTGCCTTCCACGCTTTTGCCCTCTGCTCAGCCGTCCTTTGTTACTCCGTCCCCTGTGGTGTCGGCCCCTGCACCACCGCCCTCTGTGCTTGCGTCCCCTGCAACTCCGCCCGCTATGTTGCCGGCTGTGTCCGGCGGACTCCTGTGCTTCAGTCCCGTGTGGTTCCACCGTCTGTATCAAGGCCTTCTGTGCAGCCTCTTCCCTGCCTACCGCCCCCGTGGTGGAGGGAGCCGAGCTGGAGGTTCCTGACTTCATGCATCGACCGCGAGGATCACGTAGTCACGTTAACGCGCCTATGGAATTGTGGGCACAGTGGGATGCCTACAGGAAGAAGTACCCGTGTCGTTTCTATCTGGATAAATATGAAGATGATTGACTGTTGTGTGGTTCTTGCTATGTGTTGCTTATTTTTTTCGTTGTTT
>WNGS01166833.1:133150-153197 GCA_020271785.1 Procambarus virginalis
TCGTAGTGCCTCATGGGCTCGGGTCCTTTAATCCGGTTCATCCAGTAGTTGTCGAGATCCAGCATTGGCTGTTTCTTGTTCACAGTAAGTTTAAGTCGGTTGAGTTTTGTTGGGTTCCCAGCCATACTGGCGTGTCTTTAAATGAGCGTGCGGATGCTGCCGCCAAGGAAGCTGTCCGCTCCTGTCCCATCTCTCGTAAAGGTATTCCATATTCCGACTTTTACCCGGTTATCCATTCCTCCATCCTTACCCGTTGGCAGGCTTCTTGGTCGTTTGTTACTGGTAACAAACTCCGTACTCTGAAATGTTGTGTTTCCTCGTGGCCGTCCTCCTATCACCGTAACCGGCATTGGGAAACTGCTCTGGCGAGGTTGCGTATTGGTCATACTCGCTTTACCCATGGTCACTTGATGGAGCGCTGGCCTGCTCCTTATTGTCCTAATTGCATTGTCCCTCTTACGGTCGTGCATGTCCTTCTTGAATGTCCTGACTTCCGGGACGAGCGTGTGTCTTGCTTTCCGACCGCCCCTCGCGGTCACCTGTCCCTCGATAGAATTCTTGGTGACTCAGATACTTTTGATATCGTTCGCCTTGTGCGTTTTTGTTCTCGTATTGGCATCCTTGGTGATATTTAGCGCCCTCTGATTATTCCGCACATTTGATGGTGCTACATAGCCTTCCCGGTTTGGTGCCTTCTTTTGATAATTACTTACTTACTTCTACTTGGTTATATGTGATGTGCTTCTCTCGGTTATATGTGATGTGCTTCTCTTGGTTATCTGTGCTGTGTTCCTTTTGTTTGTTTTTTTTGTGCTCTTCGTCTTGGTTATCCGTGCCGTTCCTCTTGGTTATGTGTAATGTTCCTCTTGGTTATCTGTACTGTGTTTGTTTACGTTATCTGAGAAACACAGACGACAGATATCGACAATAGACAACAACAATTATACATCAGCGAAGCACTATATCTATCTCGAAATGATAGAATATCTGTATTTCTGTCTATTGTATACACCTAGTTGCATTCACCTAGTTATGATTGCAGGGGTTAAGCTCTGCTTTTTCGGCCCGCCTCTAAACTGTCAATCAACTGTTACTAACTACTTTTTTTACACACACACACACACACACACACACACACACACACACACACACACACACACACACACACACACACACAGCGGTCTCACAAATGTTCCGAAGTTCAAAAAAGTATTCCTGTAGAGGGATATGACAGACAAGGGAAGAAAAAATACAGGCAGCAGACCGGAGGAAGGAGCGCAGGGAGAGAGAAAGGATTTACAGTACCACAACCTGGAACCCTACAATCCCAGAGGGAAGTGGAGAACCCTCCTCAAACAGTGCTACAGCCACAGGGATTGGGGCACCACCCCCACATTCTACCCCACAGACAACCAACCTGCCCCAGAGTACACAGTAATAAGGAAAGAGAGCGAAGGTAGGGGAGGAGGCGGAGTGGCCCTACTCATGAGAAAGGAATGGAGCTTTATGGAGATGGCTATCCCGGGCTGTGAGGAGTTCAGAGACCACATAGCAGGCACCATGACAATGGGAGGACCAAGAATAGTAGTAGCAGTAATATACAACCCTCCACCAAATGACAGAAGACCCAGTCAAGAGTATGAAAACAACAACATGGCAGTTAACACTATAATTGAGAGGGCAGCCTCTGCTGCCTGTGGAAATAGTTCCCACCTGCTCATCATGGGCGACTTCAATCACGGAAGGATTGACTGGGAGAACAAAGAACCGCATGGAGGCGAGGATACGTGGAGAGCCAAACTATTGGAGGTGGTGACAAGGAACTTTTTAACCCAGCATGTCGGAGAACCCACAAGGATGAGAGGCAATGACGAACCAGCGAGACTCGACCTAGTCTTCACTCTGAACGACTCCGACATAAGAGAAATCGGTTTTGAGGACACAGTAGGAATGCGCGACCACAGTGTTTGAGTACTTGGTGGAAGAAGGGTTATTGAACTCGAGGAGGGATACCGAAACCAAAAGGTTAGCATACCGAAAGGGAAACTATGAGGGGATAAGAAAATTTCTGACAGATATAGCAAGGGAAACAGAGCTCAGGGGAAAGACGGCCCAAGATATGATGGATTACATCACGCAGAAGTGCAAGGACGCCGCAAACAAATTTGTCCCAGTCCAAAAGGAAAACAGAGAAATGAAAATGAGAAAACCATGGTTTAATCAGAGATGTAGGCTAGCTAAGCAGCAAAGTAAAAGGGCATGGAGAAACTATAGGAATAACAGGACACTGGAGAGCAGAGAAAGATACCAGAATGCCAGGAATGAATATGTCAGGATGAGAAGAGAGGCAGAAAGACAATACGAAAATGACATCGCAAGCAAGGCAAAGACTCAGCCTGAATTGTTGCATAGCCACATCAGGAGAAAAACAACAGTAAAGGAACAGGTTATGAAACTGAGGATAGGGGTGGAAGGATTCACTACAAATGACAAGGAAGTGTGTGAGGAGTTGAATAAGAACTTCCAGGAGGTCTTCACCTTCGAGCAAAGAGACATTCCAGAGGTAAGAGAGGGAATAGCTAACCAGGAACCACTGGAAGACTTTGAGATTACCAGCGGGGAAGTAAGGAAGTGTTTACTAGAGTTGGACGTGACAAAGGCTATAGGCCCAGATGGAATCTCCCCATCTGGGGAGATGGATAGAGGAGCACCTAAGCAACAGGAAACAACGAGTCTGTGTGAGGGGTGAAGTCTCAGGTTAGCGAGACGTTACAAGTGGAGTCCCGCAGGGGTCAGTCCTTGGACCTATACTGTTTCTTGTATATGTAAATGATCTCCCAGAGGGTATAGATTCGTTCCTCTCAATGTTTGCCGACGATGCAAAAATTATGAGGAGGATTGAAACAGTGGATGATAGTAGGAGGCTACAAGATGACCTAGATAGACTGAGTGAATGGTCCAACAAATGGCTATTGAAGTTCAACCCAAGTAAATGCAAAATAATGAAACTAGGCAGTAGAAACAGGAGGCCAGACACAGGATACAGAATAGGTGATGAAGTACTTAATGAAACAGACAGAGAGAAAGATGTAGGAGTTGATATCACACCAAACCTGTCTCCTGAAGCCCACATAAAGAGAATAACGTCTGCGGCATATTCGAGGCTGGCTAACATCAGAACGGCGTTCAGGAACCTGTGTAAGGAATCATTCAGAATCTTGTACACCACATATGTAAGACCAATCCTGGAGTACACGGCCCCAGCATGGAGCCCGTACCTTGTTAAGCACAAGACGAAGCTGGAAAAAGTCCAAAGGTATGCTACTAGACTAGTCCCAGAACTAAGAGGCATGAGTTATGAGGAAAGGCTGCGGGAAATGCAACTTACGACACTGGAAGACAGAAGAGTAAGGGGGGACATGATCACAACCTGCAAAATCCTCAGGGGAATCGACCGGGTAAACAAGGATGAACTATTCAACACTGGAGGGACGCGAACAAGAGGACACAGGTGGAAGCTGAGTACCCAAATGAGCCACAGAGACATTAGAAAGAACTTTTTCAGTGTCAGAGTAGTTAGTAAATGGAATGCACTAGGAAGTTATGTGGTGGAGGCTGACTCCATACACAGTTTCAAATGTAGATATGATAGAGCCCAGTAGGCTCAGTAATCTGTACACCAGTTGATTGACAGTTGAGAGGCGGGACCAAAGAGCCAAAGCTCAACCTCCGCAAGCACAATTAGGTGAGTACACACACACACACACACACACACACGGGCTGGTGGCCAGCGGATAGCATGCTGGACATGTGATCCTGTGGTCCCGGGTTCGATCCCGGGCGCCGGCGAGAAACAATGGTCAGAGTTTCTTTCACCCTAATGCTTCTGTTACCTAGCAGTAAATAGGTACCTGGGAGTTAGTCAGCTGTCACGGGCTGCTTTCTGGGGTATGTGTGTTGTGGGGGGAAAAAAGTAGTTGGTAACAGTTGATTGACAGTTGAGAGGCGGGCCGAAAGAGCAGAGCTCAACCCCCGCAAACACAAGTAGGTGAATACAACTAGATGAATACACACTCTCACACACACACACACACACACACACACACACACACACACACACACACACACACACACACACACACACACACACACTTTGCTTGCCACTCTCCATACTGGAGAGTCACTGGAGATGGGAGTCCTACCAGAAATATGGAAGACGGCTAATTTGGTCCCAATATATATAAAAAAGTGACAGACTACAGGCCAGTGTCCTTGACTTCTATACCATGGAAGGTGATGGAGAAGACGGTGAGAAAAAATCTAGTAACACATCTGGAGAGAAGGGACTTCGTGACAAATCGCCAACATGGGTTCAGGGAGGGTAAATATTGCCTTATTGGCTTAATAGAATTCTACGATCAGGTGACAAAGATTAAGCAAGAAAGAGAAGGATGGGCGGACTGCATTTTCTTGGACTGTTGGAAAACTTTTGACACAGGACCTCATAAGAGACTGGTACATAAGTTGGAGAGACAGGCAGAAGTGACTAGTAAGGTTATTCAGTGGATAAAGGATTACCTTGGCAAATGGAAGCAGACAGTTACAGTGAGGGGTGAGACCTCAGTTGGGCGTGAAGTCACCAGTGGAGTCCTAGTGGGCTCTATACTCGGTCCAATCCTGTTTCTGATATACGTAAATGATCTCCCGGAGGGTATAGACTCATTCCTCTCAATGTTTGCGGACGATGCCAAAATTATGAGAAGGATTAAGACAGAGGAGGACTGCTTGAGGCTTCAAGAAGACCTAGACAAACTGAATGAATGGTTGAATAAATGGTTGTTAGAATTTAACCCAAGTAAATGTAATGTAAAAAAGATAGCTGTAAGGAGCAGGAGGCCAGATACAAGGTATCATTTGGGAGATGAAATTTTTCAAGAGTCAGAGAGAGAGAGAGAGAGAGAGAGAGAGAGAGAGAGAGATACTTGGGGGTTGATATCACACCAGACCTGTCCCCCTGCAGAAGCACGTATAAAGAGGATAACATCAGCGGCATATTCCAGTTGGCCAACATATGAACGGCATTTAGAAACTTGTATAAGGATTCATTCATTACTTTGTATACCACTGTTATGAAAAAGTTACTTGTTATCGGGGGTATGAGGTATTACTGAGAGGGCCAATAGCTTGAATCAAGATATAACAAAAATAGTGGGTTTGATAGGCCCGGCCTCCAAAGAACATAGGCTCCTCTTAATGCTACAAGGTTTTAGACTACAGGTCTGCTGTCTAGTATACAATCACCTACACCACTTCAACAGGCTTAATGGATACACCTCAAAAAGTAACTTATTTATTAATCCCTCTAACAACCCCCCATATATACATTACTATAATAACAACACTTTACCACACTATCTTACGTTAACTACCTTGGTCCATATAGGCAGGATACAAGGCTTACACTTGGGCAAAACTAGGGTGAAGTCTACTTAAATAGAGGCACATGAAAGGCTTGAAGCAGCCTAGAGTAGCTAAGCCCCACATGGTACCCTAGTCACAACACAATACACTTAGGGATGTCCAAAACACTGGCTTAGACTACTCAATAACTACAACTTTTGCCAGAGACCGGTTACACAGGGTTATACTTAACTTAGAGAATCACTGTAGACTAAGGTAAGGGAAAGTGAGAAGGAGGAGGAGAATGGAGACAGGGCCAAACAGGGACGATGTTACCACAAGCACAGCCAGACCAGAGAAGGAGGAACCAGCACTCAGTCCTCGAGCTCTCTCACGGTGTTGTTGCCGGGAAGCTACCTAGTTGACTGTGCAGCTACAAACAATACAAGTCTTCACCAGCCATCATTACTAGTTACTTTAATAGTTTTAAGAATAGCTGATAACTAGTTCATTATTATATTTAATCAACAACGAGCTCAGAGTCTGAATGCTCTGTGAGAAACAAGATTCATTTTATGTTTGGCAAGGGCGACGGGAATAAGGCATACCCCCAGTTTTAAGGAGCCATGATATAACTGTTATTGTAATAATTTATCCTTCTTACATGATCCAATTCTATGAATTAATGTAAAGTAATTATTTAGAGCTCAATTTGACCTCTGGTTTCCAACTAAGGAACCCACGGTCGTAACACTCCAACCCCCTTCAGAGAGAAAAAAAAATGTGGCTACTAGAATAGTAGTCATATTTTTTGTAAAAGAATGAAAAGAGAATAAAAAAGAAAATCTATGCAATAAAAGAATATCAACCAAAAACAAAAAATTCTCTGCAAGAAAAAGCTCAAAGGAATTCTCTGAAAGAAAAAAAAACACAAAAATAAATTTTCTGAAAGAAAAAGCACACACAAAAAGGAATTCTCTGAAAGAAAAAGCACATACAAAAAAACGCGGAAGTAAATAAATTTGAAACGGAATATTTAATGTCACAGGAGAACCTAAAAAAGTAACTAAAGCATGACAGTTGGTATATGGCTTCCTGTGGCTCGCTTGAATGTTGCTCAGGTAACCGGGACAGTGCATCAGCTATCACGTTGAGCCGGCCTGGTAGGTGGGTAATGGAAAGATTGAAGTCCTGTAGGTACAATGCCCACCTGAGTATGCGTTTATTTTTCCCCTTCATTTGGTTTATAAACACTAGTGGATTATGGTCCTTGTACACTTCCACTATATTAGTTGTTAGATAAACCTCAAATTTTTTACATATTAACACTAGTGACAACGCTTCTTTTTCTACCACTGAATAATTGCGTTGTGCCTCGTCAAATTTCACAGAGTAATAGTATATCGGGTGGTCCACTTGATCATCTCCAGTTTGCAACAACACTGCACCAGCACCTGAGTCAGATGCGTCAACATGAATTTTAAACGGTCGGTCAAATCTTGGACTAGCGAGCACTGGGGCGGAAGCTAAAATCAATTTCAAATTTTTAAACGCTGTCTAGTATTTGACCACTTAAATCTAATGGCTTTCCGCAACAAGTCCGTGAGAGGCGTGGCGACACTGGAAAAGTTCTGACAAAAGTGCCGGTAGTATGGACACATACCGATAAACCTTTGAACGTCCTTTTTAGGCCGGAGCACTGGATACTCCAGATTTGCACTGATTTTATCTTGCCAAGGTAACACTTTTCCTTGGCCCACTTCATAACCGAGGTACGTCACTGGTCCTTTGCCAAAATGACACATTTTTGCATTTAAGGTTAAATTTGCACTTTTCAAAACTGTGAACAACTGGTATAACCTGTGTGGTCAGCCCAATTTCTATAAAAAAACAGAATGTCATCTAAATACACCCGACAATTTGGCACATTATTGACCAGAGAGTTTACTAGCCTCTGGACCGTTGCAAGGGCATTACGCAAGCGAACGGTAACACTTTATATGCGAAGACACCATCGGGTGTTACGAACGCAGTTAGTTGCTTAGCATGTTCGGTGAGCGGCATCTGATAGTATCCTTTTGAGAGACCGAATTTCGAGACGTATGTGGCATTTCTGATCTTGTCGATGCAGTCACAATGGTCACTTTGTTGAGCTGCCGATAGTCGGTGCATAATCGCCAGGAGCTGTCTGGTTTGGTGACCGAAAGGCAGGGCGAGCATAAATTAAGAGCCCTGGCTCGGCCGGATGAGGCCGGCCTGGAGAAGGAAATCGACTTTGTTCTGCATGATGGCCTTTTTTCTGGACTCATCCGATAGGGTTGAAGACGAATGGGGGTGTAGCCCGTCAACTTGACATCATGGTAGATGGCATCAGCCTGGGTCAGGACCTCGCGGAAGAGAATGGAAAATTCGTCAAGTAACGACTGCACCTCTTCACATTAAGCCATCTGCAAATGGGACAGTCTCTCCTCCACAACATTCACAGAACTAGAATTATTGAGAAAGAGATTAGTTGGGTCCCCAGAACAATCATTCCCTCCCTCACTGGAAAAGGAAACATTGGTTAGAGTTACGGGCCTGGGGCCCTGGAACTTCTTCAGACGGTTCCAGTGTACAAGCATCACCTGGTTACGCTTGTCAGATTGCCTGACTTTGTACGTGAGGTCCCCAACCTTTTCTGTCACAATATAGGGGCCTTCGTACTTGTGAAACATATTGTTCCCTAGCCGAGGCTTTAATACCAGGACAGGGTCACCAGGCTGAAATACCCGCAACTTAGCCTTAGCATCGTGTCGTTCTTTCATATTTTCTTGGGCCTTCCCAAAATACTTTAGTGCAGCCGTCTTGCAGTCCCTGAGTCTCTGGTGGTGTTGCGCAAAGAAAGCCGAAACTTCGGTCAACGTCACGTTCCCTAACAGATTCTCCTGCAATATTTGTAAGGGTCCACGAACCTTATGGCCAAAGACTAACTCAAAAGGTGAACAACCCAGTGAACTTTGCAACCCCTCACTAGCAGCAAACAAAACATAAGGCAAGTTCTCATCCCAAAATTTGTGGGAATTCTCGCACGATGTCTTCAGCATCTGCTTAAGGGTTTGATGGAACCGCTCAACTACCCCCTGACTCTGTGGATGGTATGGGCTAGAAACCTTATGAGTTATTCCATGGTCCTTACAGAAGTTCTAAAAAATATCAGACTTAAAATTAGTAACATTGTCAGTTTGCACGACCCGAGGCAGTCCAAAGGTAGAAAAAATTGCAACATACAAGCAACAACAGTCTTTGCTCGGATGTTCCTTACAGCAGAAGCCTCAGGGTAATGGGTCGTGATACACATCATGGTTATCAGGTAAATATTTCCAGACTTAGTTCTAAGTAATGGACGAACACAGTCCATTACCACATGAGAAAATGGTTCCTCTGGCACGACAATAGGCCTTAGAGGAGCTTTAGGTGGTGTCTGGTTTGGTTTCCCAACAAGCTGACAAGGAATACATGCGTTACAAAATTTTGCCACATTGCTTTTCAGCTTGGGCCAGAAGAAATATTTTAAGATTTTGTAATAGGTGATATTATTACCTTGATGTCACTCCATAGGATTATCATGAGCAGCTGACAAAACTCTCTCCATATAGCAGGTAGGCAACATAACCTGGTGGACTACCTCCCACTCATTTGACAAGGGAGAACTCTGTGGTCTCCATTTTCTCATCAAAATCTGATCATTGTAATAGTACCCAGTTGCTGCATCTACAATCTCCTCCTTAGAGAGAGCTACATCGTGACATTCTGCAAGACTGGGGTCAGCTTCCTGTAAATCACTCAAGGATGTATCCATGCCTTGGTCAGATGCCATTGGCCGAGGCTCAACAGTGTTCTCCTCCACCTCCTCACTATTCTCAGTAAGAGGCGATAGTAGGCTCTCCACAATGTCCTCTGCCTCGTCATCGAGTCAGGCCATGAACGTGTCCACAAGGTCCACTTGGCTTTCACCACTCGGAAAGTTCCTCGTGTCCTCGGGATTTACCACCTTGGCAAGCACAGGGCTGCCCTTACATTTAATTCCCATAGACCTAGTCACCGCACACACAGGGTATACAACATTATCCTCTGCAGCGGGTAGATCCAGGGAATAGGCAACATAATAAGCAGTCTGGAGTCCCCTACCTCATCCCCCTGCTAAATCATTACCCACTATTACATCAACATTAGGGAAAGGTATGTAAGACATGACTCCGACTGAACAAACACCCTTGTGGAAATCAGATTCCAGGGTAACCTTACAGAGGGGTACTGCTCCAGTATCACTAGTGACACCCTTGACCAGTATGACCTCTCCAATGTCGAGAGTGTTGGCACCTTGCAATGCACTCTCTAAAATTAAAGTCTGGATGGCACCGGTGTCTCAGAAGATCACCACGTCCTTCCAGGAAGATCCCTCAGACAACAGCAGTCTCCCTTTCGACAAGAATGGGGTAAGCAGGTCCAACCACTGTGGGTTGGAGGTCTTATTAAATAAATAAATAAATAAATAAATAAATAAATAAATAAATAAATGTTTATTTAGGTAAGGTGCATACATTCAAGAGATATTACAAAGAATGTATGGGCTAGTACATACAATGCCTAAAGCCACTATTACGCAAAGTGTTTCGGGCATGAAAAACTTAAATGACTAAAGCTTAATACTAATTGAGTATAAAGAATAAAATGTGTTGAGAACAAATAAAAATAGAGATAAAAAAGAGGGGGGTACATGGCTGAAAAAGCAGCACAAATAAAATAGGTCGACAAACAGCGTTAATTAAAAAAATAACAGACATGGGTTGACAATAGAGGGGTAAGGTAGGTTACAGGGAATTTATTAGGTAGTGCTTCGTTTTTATCTTAAACTGGTTGAGAGAGGTACAGTCTTTAACATGGTTGGGAAGGTCATTCCACATTCTGGGTCCCTTGATTTGTAGAGCATTTCTAGTTTGATTAAGTCGTACTCTTGGAATATCAAAACTGTATTTATTTCTGGTGTGGTGCTCATGGGGTCTGTTACAACCTTCAATGAAGCTTTTGAGGTCAGGATTGGCATTACAGTTCAGCGTTTTATATATGTATAATACACATGAGAGAATGTGCAGTGACTTAATATCTAACATATTCAGAGATTTGAGTAGGGATACCGAGTGATGTCTGGGGCCAGAGTTGGATATTGTCCTAATAGCAGCTTTGTGTTGAGTAATTAGAGGATGTAAATGATTTTGGGTAGTAGAACCCCAAGCACAAATACCATAGTTGAGGTAAGGATAGATGAGGGAGTAATAGAGAGTCACCAGGGCAGGGCGGGGTACATAATATCTGATCTTAGAAAGAATGACAACAGTTTTTGAAACTTTTTTTGATATATTTAGAATGAGTCCCTGGAAATTCAGCTTGTGATCACTGAGAACGCCAAGGAATTTGCCATCTAATTTGTTACAAATTTGGTTATTATTTATTTTGAAATTTATTTGATTAGAGGTTTTATTGCCAAACAGAATATAGAAAGTCTTGTCAATGTTAAGGGTGAGTTTGTTGGCAGTTAGCCAAAGATGGACTTTATTTAGCCCAGTATTTACTGTGGCATTTAGAGCAAGGGGGGTCAGGACTGGAGTAAATGAAGGTTGTGTCGTCAGCAAATAGAATTGGTTTGAGGTGTTGGGAGGCATTTGGAAGGTCATTAATATAGATGTGAAAAAGGAGAGGGCCAAGTATGCTGCCCTGAGGAACACCAATGTTAATATTCCCTAACCCTTCAGAAGGCCTCAAATCCTGTGTCACAACAACAGCATTGGTTTTTTTTTCCGGGTGCAGTTGCCAACAACGGCTAGTAATGTGGTTTGCATGTTTACCCTTCCAGGAAGAACCCTCAGACAACGACAGTCTCCCCTTCGACAAGAATGGGGTAAGCAGGTCCAACCACTGTGGGTTGGAGGTCTTACTCTCTAACCCTTCAGAAGGTCTCAAGCCCTGTGTCACAACAAGAGCATTGGGTCTTTTCTCCGGGTGCAGTTGCCAACAACGGCTAGTAATGTGATTTGCATGTTTACAGTGACCACAGACTCGTCGGGGAGAAGAGACATTACTAACAGGATTGCCCTTTGGTTCACCCTTAGGTGCCGTGGGGCTAGACAATTTAACAGGGTTAGTTATGTCTGAAACAGAAGGTGCGTTAGTTATAGGGTAAGAATGGGCTGGTCTGGACTGGATGTGTGTATAAGTTTTGTTAGTATGTGGGCTATAATTATTTTTATTGGGCCTTTTGCCTGCCAACTGATAGTTCTCTGCCATCTTGGCCAAATCCATAATATTAGAATCTACCTCTGTCCTTCCTCGAAGGTATCATCTTACCGGCTCTGGCGTATTATCTATAAAATTCTCCATTAAAATTAAAAAATTTTGTATGTTTCGGCTTTTGCCGAGCGAATCGATTTTTCGAACAATCTTATTTGATCATTAGCATATTCAGTGAGAGGTTGGTTGTGATTAGGCATAAGGTTGCGATAAGCTTTGTGGTGAGCTTGAGGTGCAATTTCATATGCCCTCAAGATCCATTCCCTGACTTTGCTATAATCAAAACAATCGCCGTCAGGCATGTTTATAAAAATATCTTGGGCCTTACCTCTAAGTCTTCCCTGTAGGATTTTCACCCACTCTTCCTCTGGCCAGTTCATGGAAACGGCCAGTCTCTGAAAATGGTTGAAAAACCTTTCAGGGTCTGACTCTGAAAATTCAGGCAAGTTATGCTTTTTATCATAATGCCTGGGGGTTCGAGTCCCCGGCAGGTGGCGGTACAGCGATATTTGCTCTAATTCTTTCCGCCTCGATTTTGAGTCTTTTCTCCTCTACTTTAGCATTTTGTTCTAAGAATTTTGCCTCTTGCTCTGCTACTCTAGCCTTTTGCTCTGCCAGTCTTAACTGCACTAATTGTAATTCTAACTCCATATTCCTACTAGCTACACTTTCAGCTGGATTGGGCTGGCATAAAATTGTATCCCTTGCTAATAGGCCCTGACCTATGCAGTGCTGTAAAATTTAATTTGTTAGGCTCCCCTTTTTAGTAGCTTCATCTAACTCGAGGCCAAATTCCTTGCCTAACATCACTAAATTAGCTTTGGTAAGCATCTTGATCTCTACTGCTGAAGGTGTCTTTGCCAGTTCCTGCAACATAGCCTCCATCATTAATTATTTTAGCTATTAGCCAAAGAAAAAACTAAATAAAAATTGTATTTTTTTTAATTTGCATGGCCCCTATCACAAGGCCACACTTACCTCAAACGTGAAGTGATCCAGCTGGGTGTCCAGTCAGTGCAAGACGTATCCTTAGTTAGTTGATCTGGACCCTAGGCTACCACACAACCATTCTGCGGAATTCAAGAATTTTAGTTTTGGCACTCAAAAATCTATTTTTTTTACAATTAAAAAGTTCCTCCCGGACAGGCCCCACTTGTTTTGAAAAAGTTAATTGTTATGGGGGGTATGAGGTATTACTGAGAGGGCTAAAAGCTAGAATCAAGATGTAACAAAAATAGTGGGGTAGATAGGACCTCAAAAACTAACTTATTTATTAAACCCTATAACAACCCTCCATATATACATTACTATAATAACAACACTTTACCACACTATCTTTCGTTAACTACCTTGGTCCACAAGGCAGGATTCAAGGCTTACACTTGGGCAAAACTTAGGTAATGTCTACTTGAATTGAGGCACATGAAAGGCTTGAAGCAGCCTAGAGTAGCTAAGCCCCACATGGTACCCTAGTCACAACACAATACACTTAGGGATGTCCAAAACACTGGCTTAGACTACTCAATAACTACAACTTTTGCCAGAGACCGGTTACACAGGGTTATACTTAACTTAGAGAATCACTGTAGACTAAGGTAAGGGAAAGTGAGAAGGAGGAGGAGAATGGAGACAGGGCCAAACAGGGACGAAGTTACCACAAGCACAGCCAGACCAGAGAAGGAGGAACCAGCACTCAGTCCTCGAGCTCTCTCACGGTGTTGTTGCCGGGAAGCTACCTAGTTGACTGTGCAGCTACAAACAATACAAGTCTTCACCAGCCTTCATTACTAGTTACTTTAATAGTTCTATGAATAGCTGATAACTAGTTCAATATTATATATAATCAACAACAAGCTCAGAGTCTGAATACTCTGTGAGAAACAAGATTCATCTTACGTTTGGCAAGGGCGACGGGAATAAGGCATACCCCCGGTTTTAAGGAGCAATAATATAAATGTTATTGCAATTAAATATCCTTCTCACATGATCCAATTCTATGAATTAATGTATAGTAATTATTTAGAGTTCAATTTGACCTCTGGTTTCCAACTAAGGAACCCAGGGTCGTAACAACCACATATATCAGACCAATCCCGGAGTATGCAGCTCCAACATGGAGTCCATATCTAGTCAAGCATAAGATTAAACTGGAGAAGGTTCAAAGGTTTGCCACCAGACTAGTACCTGAGCTGAGAGTTATGAGCTATAAGGAGAGACTACCGGAATTAAACCTCACTCGCTGGAAGACAGAAGAGTTAGGGGGGACATGATCACCACATACTAGATTCTCAATGGAATTAATAGGGCAGATAAGAACATGCTATTTAACACAAGCACACGCACTAGGGGACACAGGTGGAAATTGAGTGCCCAAATGAGCCACAAAGATATTAGAAAGAACTTTTTTAGTGTCAGAGTGGTTGACAAAAGAAATGCACTAGGAAGTGATGTGTTGGAGGCAGCCTTCATATTCAGTTTTAAGTGTCGATATAATAGAACCCAGTAGGCTCCGGAACCTATACACAGTTGATTTACAGTTGAGAAGCGGGACCAAAAAGCCAGAGCTCAACCCCCGTTAGCACAAATAGGTGAGTACACACACACACATGCACAATATCCACCATATCACCCAAATCCTCCCTCTCCTCCTTACCCCGAGTATCCTATACCTTCCCATCCCCTGGTCTTCTTCCTGCCACAAGCAGGCCCAGGCAAGAATTAGGCCCTCCATCCCCCACCCCGCCTTCCCCCAAACCCCTGTTAACTACACCACAAGAGGGCAGGCCCTCACCTCAAGCAATCCCTGCCCCCCAACCCCAGGTACTACTTCTCCCCCCCCCCCCCTCAGGACTTCTTCCTGTCCCAAACAGACCAATGCAAGACTTAAGCCTTTTGTTCTCCACCTCACCTCCTGAACCACTGGCAACTGCTCTACTGGAGGAGGAGCCCACCCAAGTAGAAATGCCTATGGATCAACTTCCTACACCTGTAGGGAGGGAGGGTGAAAATGGATATAGGAAAGGGAGCTTCAAGGTAATGTAGTCAAACATCGATTGGATTACCAATAAAGCAAGTGAACTGGCGGAAAGGGTGCAGGAATAAAATTCAGATGTAATAGGATTCATGGAAACAAAATAGTTAGGAGTCATAACAGAAGCTGTGTTTCCAAAGGACTACTATATAGTAAGGAAAGTTAGGGAAGGGAGAGGAGGTGGAGGAGTGGCCCTGCTGATAAGGAAGGACTGGAGCTTTGATGAGATGGAAATTCCGGGCTCTGACGGTTTTCAGAGATTACATAATAGGAACTATGACAATGGGTGGACCGAGGATAATAGTGGCAGTCATTTACAACCTTCCATTAAATGACAGAAGACCCAGACAGGAGTTTGATAGGAACAACATGGCAACCAATAATATAATAGAGAGAGAGAAGCTTCAGTTGCCTGCAGGAATGGCTCCAGACTCTTAATCATGAAAAATTTCAGCCATGGAAAGATAGACTGGGAGAATACGGACCCACATGAAGGTGCAGAAACATGAAGAGCTAAACTCTTGGAAGTGGCAACAAAGAACTTTCTGAGCCAGCATGTCAGGGAACCCACTAGAATGAGAGGCAATGGCGAACCAGCTAGACTCGAATTGATATTCACCTTGAATAAGTCAGAAATAAGAGAAGTCAAATTTGTAGCCCCCATAGGAATGAGTGACCACAATGTATTGACATTTGAGTATCTGGTGGAGGCAGGGATAACCTATCCAAGGATGGGATCGGAAGGGAAAAAACTGTATTACTGAAGAGGAAAATATGAAGATGAGGAACTTCCTAAGGGGGAATATCATGGAGAACAGAACTCAGAGAGAATAAGGAGATATCATACAGGATATGATGGACTATGTCATCCAGAAATACCAGGAAGCTGCAGATAGATTTATCCCGGTCCAAAAGGAGAAAAGCGAAGAGCAACTGAAGAATCCATGGTTCAACCAGGAATGTTAGGTAGCGAAGCAAGTGAGTAAAAGAAAATGGAGAAAGTACAGGAATAACAGAACGCCAGAGAGCAGGGAGAGATACCAGAGGGCAAGAAATGCGCTAAATGAGGAGGAGGCAAACCTAGCAGCCTTGGAGGGTTTTGACCTCAATAGTGATGAGGTCAAAAGGAACCTGTTGGACCTGAATGTGATAGAGGCTGTTGGGCCTGCAGAATCTCACCGTGGATACTAAAAGAAGGTGCAGAAGCCCTAAGCGTGCCACTCTCTATGGTCTATAACAGGTCACTGGAAACAGGAGACCTACTGGAAAGCTGGAAGACAGCTAATGTAGTCCCAACATACAAAAAGAGGCACTGAATTACAGGCCAGCTTTCACAACTTGTTTGCCATGCAAGGTGATGGAGAAGATCGTGAGGAAAACGCTCGTAGAGCATCAGGAGGGAAATAAATTTGTAATGCACCACCAGCATGGGTTCAGAAATGGTAAATCGTGCCTCACTGGGTTAATAGAATTCTATGACCAAACAACAAAAATTAGGCAAGAAAGAGAAGAGGGCAGACTGCATTTTCTTGGACTGTCAGAAAGCTTTTGACACAGTACCCCATAAAAGGCTGTAACGGAAGTTGGAGCAACAGGCAGAAGTAAAGGGAAAGTGCTCCAGTGGATAAGGGAGTATCTAAGCAACAGGAAACAACGAATAACTGTGAGGTGGGAGACATCAGAGACACCCCCGCAAGCACAACTAGGTGAGTACAGGAATATGAACAATGTTAGGCTAACACTGATATATAAGCACTGTCATACAAGCACTGCTATAAGCACTGTCATACAAGCACTGCCATACAAGCACTGCTATAAGCACTGCCATACAAGCACTGTCATACAAGCACTGTCATACAAGCACTGCTATAAGCACTGTCATACAAGCACTGCTATAAACACTGTTAGAGTAACACTGCTATAAGCACTGTTAGGGTAAGACTGCTATAAGCACTGTTAGGGTAACACTGCTATAAGCACTGTTAGGGTAAGACTGCTATAAGCACTGTTAGGGTAACACTGCTATAAGCACTGTTAGGGTAACACTGCTATAAGCACTGTTAGGGTAACACTGCTATAAGCACTGTTAGGCTAACATTGCTATAAGCACTGTTAGGGGTAAGACTGTTATATAATGAAAGTTAGGTAAACAGTGTGAGGTAATCAGTGTTGTGGAAGAGGAACACGTTCAGGAGAGACTCAACAGTGTTCCAGGAACCCAGAGGATGCCAGGTCGACCAATGTGTTAAGAAAACGAGACATATTATGCGTCGTCCTGGACTGGTTAGCTGCGGCTCCGGCTAGACAACACAGCTCCAGTTATTACACATCGAGGACCCATGGAACTGTGAGAGGTGCCAGCGCTCTCCTTGGGGAACATCTCTCAATACATCCTTAAGCACCCGGGGAACCCCACACCAGCCACACGTGTCCCGCCAGCAACACCTACTGAACCATTCACCTGCCACAAGTCTTGGTCAGTCATCAACATCTTCACCTCTCCTGCAGAAGCCACGATGAAGTTGTTGCTGCTCTCAGCTCTGATGTTGACGGTGAGTGGAGCTTTTTAACACCTTGGTTCTAGTGGGACAAGGTCAGTATTCAATCACAATATAATTAATAATAATGGTATAATAAGTATATAATAAGTATAAGTATAATGGAATGTGAAAAAAAATCGATAAATGCAGAGATAACACCATCAGTGGAGTCCAAGAAATGTGTAAGTTCTTTATTCACAATAATGAACTGCTGGGAATCTTAGCGAAGTATCCAAAATTTGCTTTTGTAAGTGCAGCCTTCACATGACTGTAAAGCTGTCGGCAAGTTGGGTGGGTGTGGAGCAAGACTAGTATCTGTGTGACTCACCATAGATGTAAAGTGCTTTGTATAGTGACTGTTGTGAGCCTCTTGTTGAATCACTTGTGATATAAAAACCATTATCGATGTGTATATGTATTTGTGTAAATGACTGAATATATATGTACACATATATATAACATTAACAATTGTGTAACTAGCTTCAAAAGATTGTCACTTGCTTAGCTAAATGAACTATGGTGTTCAGTTCCTGAACCCATGTGCCTCTGTAACCCTTTCCACCACTGCCCACGGGATGGGTATGGGGTACATAATAATGAAAGAATCAATCAATATAATTTAATATTGTTTGTTGACTTATGCATCCCATGAGTCTTTTATTAGGCATTCAATACCATCCTGTGGAGATGAGGAGTCATAATAACGTGGCTGAAATATGTAGATGACTTGAGAATGATTTGAAAATGGTCCAGCACGGACTGAAATGTCGTTCCTTCACTTTCTAGTGTGTGGTTTGGTCAACCCATTCTGCGAGCGGTAGTGAACCCCCATACCAATTCTGTGAGTAGTATTAGACACTATCCCCGTCCTGTGTATGGTATTGCACCCAATAATCTTCTTGCGAGCGGTAGTGAGCCCCATGCCTATTCTGCGAGCTGTGGTGAACCCCCATACCCATCCTGCGAACGGTAGTGAATCTATACCAATCCTGCAACCGGCAGAGAACCCTATACCCATCCTACGAGCGGTAGTGAACCCTATACCCATCCTACGAGCGGTAGTGAACCCCATACCCATCCTACGAGCGGTAGTGAATCTATACCAATCCTGCGACCGTCAGAGAACCCCATACCCATCCTGCGAGCGGTAGTGAACCCTATACCTATCCTGCGAGCAGTAGTGAACCCCATACCTATCCTGCGAGAGGTAGTGAACCCAATACCCATCCTGCGAACAGTAGTGAACCAATACCCATCCTGCGAACAGTAGTGAACCCTATACCCATCCTACGAGCAGTAGTGAACCCCATACCCATCCTGCGAGCAGTAGTGAACCCCATACCCATCCTGCGAGCAGTAGTGAACCCCATACCCATCCTGCGAGCAGTAGTGAACCCCATACCCATCCTGCGAGCAGTAGTGAACCCCATACCAATCATGTGAGTTGCAGTGGTTTCTAAAACCATCCTCGTGAGGGACCCATTTCCATCAAGTGGTTATAGATCCCCTATCCTTTCCCTATAAAGGAAAGGGTTACAGAGAAATATAATGGGTTCAGGAACTGAACACTATAGTTCATTTAGCTAAGCAAGTGGCAGTCTTTTGAAGCTAGTTACACAATTGTTAATGTTATAATATATACATGTACATATTAGTATATTTTGGTAGCAGTCTTTCTTGTAAAGATATGTTGTTGAATATGATCGAAAGGGTAAGATTAATGATTCTAAGATGAATCTTCTCAATATTTCTTACGTTTTACTTCACTGTCAAGGATAACTAAAAAATTAACTCTCCAAAGTTCATTTTCACATTTTTATTTATTGTATTGAACCATAAATTGCATTGTAAATGGTATTGAACTTCGGAGAGGTAATTTCATAATTACCATCGACAGTGAAGAAAAACTCAGAAATCTGCATTTATTTATTTCATGCAACTATTTACTTAACTAATATTCAATATTTACTCGGATGAATTACCAGCGTCGGAATAATACTAGGGATATATTTATCCTTTAGTATGTAACCTCACAGATTTATGTGTTAAGTCAGCTCTTTAATTAATTTTAACTACAGTACATTTAATGCTCTCTTAATATTTTATTGAATTAATCTAGATCCTTAGGACACTGATTCCTGGATTATATTTTCAGATTCCTTTATTTATTTTTCCTCTTTTTTGTATAAAAAGAGGTGGTCATTCGAAGCTATCGTTGTATTCAATTAAAATTTATTATTATTAATATTTAGAGCTTGTGGGAACCGACCTGTGAGATTTATATATATTTAATTTATATGAATTTATATAGAATTTATATTTACGTTAATTTATATATTTCGATAGCAATTGGTATGATGTTAAGTGGACTGTATTTCTGCAATAATCTCACAAAACGATCGTTACACATTAGGGGGGTTTATATTGAATTTATATATATGCAGCCAATCAAACTACAGTATTAAACTACATATATTAGTATACATTGAGGAGGTTCCTTATCTTATTATACAGCAGCCTTAGTCCATCAGGTATAACTAGGATGTAGACACCAAATTATCCTCTTTGAGGCAGCTTCCATCACCCATAGTAACTGATATACCAAGCTTGCTTCCTCTTCTTGACCTGTCAATGGCGCTAGCTATAGCCAGAATCCTAATATATGACAGCTATATCAGAGAAAACACTGTATAATGATTCAAATAAAGACCAAAGCTTAATTACCTTTAGTATGAGGCGAGTTCGCATTCTA
>WNGS01166833.1:154197-175142 GCA_020271785.1 Procambarus virginalis
AACACAGCACGGATAAGCAAGAGGAACACAGCACAGATAACCAAGAGAAACACAGCACAGATAACCAAGAGGAACACAGCACAGATAACCAAGAGGAGCACAGCACAAATAACAAAGAGGAACACAGCACCGATAACCATGAGGAACACAGCACGTATAACCAAGAGGAACACAGCACATATAACCAAGAGGAACACATCATGAATAACCAAGAGGAACGCAGCACAGATAACCAAGAGGAACACAGCACAGATAACCAAGAGGAACACAGCACGGATAAGCAAGAGCAACACAGCACAGATAACCAAGAGGAACACAGCACAGATAACCAAGAGGAACACAGCACAGATAACCAAGAGGAGCACAGCACATATAACCAAGAGGAACACAGCACCGATAACCAAGAGGAACACAGCACGGATAAGCAAGAGGAACACAGCACAGATAACCAAGAGGAACACAGCACGGATAACCAAGAGGAACACAGCATTTTATAACCAAAAGGAACACAGCATGGATAACCAAGAGGAAACAGCACGGATAACCAAGAGGAACACAGCACAGATAACCAAGAGGAACACAGCACAGGTGACCAAGAGGAACGCAGCACATATAACCAAGAGGAATACAGCACAGATAACCAAGAGGAACACAGCACAGATAACCAAGAGGAACACAGCACGGATAACCAAGAGGAACACAGCACATATAACCAAGAGGAACGCAGCACAGATTACCAAGAAGAACACAGCACGGATAACCAAGAGTAACACAGCACATATAACCAAGAGGAACACAGCACATATAACCAAGAGGAACGCAGCACAGATAACCAAGAGGAACACAGCACGGATAATCAAGAGGAACACAACACATATAACCAAGAGGAACACAGCACAGATAACCAAGAGGAACACAGCACATATAACCAAGAGGAACACAGCACAGATAACCAAGAGGAACACAGCACAGATAACCAAGAGGAACACAGCACGGATAACCAAGAAGAACACAGCACAGATAACCAAGTGGAACACAGCACAGATAACCAAGTGGAACACAGCACGAATAACCAACATGAACACAGCACAGACAACCAAGTGGAACACAGCACAGATAACCAAGAGGAACACAGCACAGATAACCAAGAGGAACACAGCACAGATAACCAACAGGAACACAGCACGGATAAGCAAGAGGAACATAGCACAGATAACCAAGAGAAACACAGCACAGATAACCAAGAGGAACACAGCACAGATAACCAAGAGGAGCACAGCACATATAACAAATAGGAACACAGCACCGATAACCAAGAGGAACACAGCACATATAACCAAGAGGAACTCAGCACAGATAACCAAGAGGAACACAGCACAGATAACCAAGAGGAACACAGCACGGATAAGCAAGAGGAACACAGCACAGATAACCAAGAGAAACACAGCACAGATAACCAAGAGGAACACAGCACAGATAACCAAGAGGAGCACAGCACAAATAACAAAGAGGAACACAGCACCGATAACCAAGAGGAACACAGCACGTATAACCAAGAGGAACACAGCACATATAACCAAGAGGAACACATCATGAATAACCAAGAGGAACGCAGCACAGATAACCAAGAGGAACACAGCACAGATAACCAAGAGGAACACAGCACGGATAAGCAAGAGCAACACAGCACAGATAACCAAGAGGAACACAGCACAGATAACCAAGAGGAACACAGCACAGATAACCAAGAGGAGCACAGCACATATAACCAAGAGGAACACAGCACCGATAACCAAGAGGAACACAGCACGGATAAGCAAGAGGAACACAGCACAGATAACCAAGAGGAACACAGCACGGATAACCAACAGGAACACAGCACGGATAACTAAGAGGAACACAGCATGGATAACCAAGAGGAACACAGCACAGATAACCAAGAGGAACGCAGCACAGATAACCAAGAGGAACACAGCACGGATAAACAAGAGGAACACAGTACATATAACCAAGTGGAACACACCACATATAACCAAGTGGAACGCAGCACAGATAACCAAGTGGAACACGTCAACGACATCATTAAAAGAAGCCTTGCCTCTGCCCAGTGTCCAGCGGAGAGAGAGCCCCGCAACCTTCTGAACCGTGACTCTGTTAGCTTTGCCAGCCGACCAGACGGAATCACACTGCGTCCGTGGACGGGTGGCAGACAGTTGGCATGGGACTTTACTTGCGTATCCACCCTGGCAGCCACATACGTCAACCTCTCTGCCGGCACAGCAGGAGCCGCGGCGACACACAGAGAAAGAGACAAGTCAGCCAAGTACAGGCAATTAGATCATCGGTACAACTTCGTTCCAATAGGGTCTGAGACCCTAGGCCCATGGGGAGAGAGTGCAAGAAAGTTTCTAAAGGATCTTGGTTCCAAGCTCATTGACACCACAAGAGACCCTAGAGCGGCAAATTTCTCTTTCAGCGCCTCAGTGTCGCGATCCAGAGGGGGAATGCTCGCTGAATCCTCGGTTCCTGCCCAACGTCGGAGGAGTTCGAGGAAATCTACAGCCTCTAGGAAGCGAACTATTTTTGTGTCCTCTTAATGTTCATTTTTGTATACATTCAGATATGTAACTGTATAACCTTGCTTAATAAAGTGTACACCATAAAAAAGGGGGTGGTAGGAGAAGCGAACACCCTTATGTATTCAGAGTTAAATGGCAATTTTTCCCTGAATGCTCTGTGTTCCCTTCTCTGAGGCTGTGGGTCCCTATAATTGCACCAGAGGTGGTACCCCCCTATATATATATATATATATATATATATATATATATATATATATATATATATATATATATATATATATATATATATATATATATANTTTGAAAATTCAATATCATTGAAATTCATTGCAATCAGAAACATGGCAATGGAAATGCAACATATTTCGTATAGTATGTGTGTTGCTATCATGTGCAGCAGATGGCACTGTTAAAAAAATACATGTTTTACCTGTCACAGGTGAGGTATGTATATAGTAGGTATATAAAAACATGCGCCTATACGAATGCAACGTAGTCACAAAATTTCAAAGCAATTGGTGAAGATTGCTTTGAATCAATTGCGGTGAAGAAAAGAGGTTTCGAAGATTCCCTCACATGAAAACAAATAAAAAACACAGTTTTACAAAAAAAAACATGCTTTTTCCGTCACAGATGTAACATTCATACAGAATTTATATAAAAACCCGCTTGGATGCGAATGGAACATTGTGTGAAAATTTCGAAGCAATCGGTGAAGAACTTTCGGAGATTGACGATTTCGAACAAACGAACATTTACATTTTTATTTATATAGATGATAAGTATCATAATTCAAGCAGTTTAACTTAATGTTAATGTTGTCATGATTAAAATACAATGTGATTCACCCACACAAGAATTCGAAATACTACAACTGACTGCCCCTGAAATCACAAAACACGTTAAGTTTGGAAAACAAGAAATAAGTCACCTTATCGTTCACTCACCAAGGGTCTGAGCCTGATTTAAATAGAGAGGGGGAGGAAGGGGTTGACAGGCAGAGTCCCCACCCAGCCTGCCAGCCTGGACTGGCTGCTGTTCAACCGTCCAGCCTCTCTGTCTGTTCTGTTCTGTTCTCTGCTGATTCTAGGGGTATCCTCTCGAACGTACAGTTCCCTGGGTATTTATTGCGAATCTGGCAACTAAACACCGCCCACAAGTAAGAGGAAGAGGAGTAACCAAGAGGAACACAGCACAGAAAACCAAGAGGAACACAGCACAGATAACCAAGAGGAACACAGCATAGAAAACCAAGAGGAACACAGCATAGAAAACTAAGAGGAACACACCATAGAAAACCAAGAGGAACACAGTGCAGATAACCAAGAGGAACACAGTACACATAACTAAGAAGAACACAGCATTGATAACCAAGAGGAACACAGCACAGATAACCAAGAGGAACACAGCACAGATAACCAAGTGGAACACAGCACAGATAACCCAAGAGGAACACAGCATGGATAACCAAGAAGAACACAGCACAGATAACCAAGAGGAACACAGCACAGATAACCAAGAAGAACACAGCACAGATAACCAAGAGGAACACAGCACAGATAACCAAGAGGAACACAGCACAGATACCCAAAAGGAACACAGCATAGATAACCAAGAGGAACACCGTACAGATAACCAAGTGGAGCACAGCACAGATAACCAAGAGGAACACAGCACAGATAACCAAGAGGAACACAACACAGATAACCAAGAGGAACACAGCATTGATAACCAAGAGGAACACAGCACGGATAACCAAGAGGAACACAACACAGATAACCAAGAGGAACACAGCACAGATAACCAAGAGGAACGCAGCACATATAACCAAGAGGAACATAGCACAGATAACCAAGAAGAACACAACACAGATAACCAAGAGGAACACAGCACAGATAACCAAGAGGAACACAGCACAGATAACCAAGAGGAACACAGCACAGATAACCAAGAGGAACGCAGCACATATAACCAAGAGGAACACAGCACAGATAACCAAGAGGAACACAGCACGGATAACCAAGAGGAACACAGCACATATAACCAAGAGGAACACAGCACAGATAACCAAGAGGAACACAGCACGGATAACCAAGAGGAACACAGCACGGATAACCAAGAGGAACACAGCACAGATAACCAAGAGGACACAGCAGCACGATAACCAAGAGGAACACAGCACGGATAACCAAGAGGAACAGCACAGATAACCAAGAAGAACACAGCACAGATAACCAAGAGGAACACAGCACAGATAACCAAGAGGAACACAGCACAGATAACCAAAAGGAACACAGCACGATAACCAAGAGGAACACATCACATATAACCAAGAGGAACGCAGCACTGTAACCAAGAGGAACACAGCACAGATAACCGAGAGGAACACAGCACAGATACACAGATAACCAAGAGGAACACAGCACGGATAACCAAGAGGAACACAGCACATATAACCAAGAGGAACACAGCACAGATAACCAAGAGGAACACAGCACATATAACCAAGAGGAACGCAGCACAGATAACCAAGAGGAACACAGCACAGATAACCAAAAGGAACACAGCACAGATAACCAAGAGGAATACAGCACGGATAAGCAAGAGGAACACAGCACAGATAACCAAGAGGAACACAGCACAGATAACCAAGAGGAACACAGCACAGATAACCAAGAGGAACACAGCACAGATAACCAAAAGGAACACAGCACAGATAACCAAGAGGAACACAGCACAGATAACCAAGAGGAACACAGCACAGATAACCAAGAGGAACACAGCACGGATAACCAAGAGGAACACAGCACGGATAACCAAGAGGAACACAGCACGGATAACCAAGAGGAACACAGCACGGATAACCAAGAGGAACACAGCACGGATAACCAAGAGGAACACAGCACAGATAACCAAGAGGAACGCAGCACGTATAACCAAGAGGAACACAGCACAGATAACCAAGAGGAACACAGCACATATAACCAAGAGGAACACAGCACATATAACCAAGAGGAACACAGCACATATAACCAAGAGGAACACAGCACATATAACCAAGAGGAACGCAGCACAGATAACCAAGAGGAACACAGCACGGATAACCAAGAGGAACACAGCACATATAACCAAGAGGAACACAGCACATATAACCAAGAGGAACGCAGCACAGATAACCAAGAGGAACACAGCACGGATAACCAAGAGGAACACAGCACATATAACCAAGAGGAACGCAGCACAGATAACCAAGAGGAACACAGCACGGATAACCAAGAGGAACACAGCACATATAACCAAGAGGAACGCAGCACAGATAACCAAGAGGAGCACAGGAGGTTATATCATCCCAGGTGGTGGCAAATTGCATTCATGGTCAGGGAAACTTGTTAGGTCGTTGTTGTTGGTTAAGAATCAGCAACTCGAAACAAAAGTCCCAAGTAGCACGGGCTATGATGAGCCCGTAGTGGGCTTGTGACCTTTAGGGTTATCGAGGTCATTATAGGGAGGTGACTCACGTACCCCAGGACGCAACCAACAACAGTAGCCTATCTTCAAGGTCACTATTTACTGCAAGGTGAACAGGAGATTCAGAAGTAAGATCACTCTGGCCAACGACTGACCTTCTCCGTGATGTAAATCACAACAGGAGAATATCTATACTCTTTTTTCAAAGAATCATGCACAAACGTCTTGTGTTGCCTGGGAGCCGATCTAGCGACCACTCAGTTGTGAACCCTCGCTGGAATATTTCCCGTCCTCCCTCCTTAATTATCACTCCCTAACATTCTCCCTACCTATTTATCACACCCTAACATTCTCCCTCCCTAATTATCATTCCCTAACATTCTCCCTCCCTATCATATTCCCTCCCTATCATTCTCACTCCTAAATAGTCTTACTTCCTAGCATTCTCCTTCCTAAACATTTTCACTCCGAAAACATTCTTACTCCCCTAACATTCTCCCTCACTACCATTCTGCCTCCCTAAACATTTTCACTCCGAAAACATTCTTACTCCCTAACATTCTCCCTCACTACCATTCTGCCTCCCTAACATTCTCCCTCCTGTTACTAACCAAACTCCATCGTCGGAGCATGGAGCAGCGACGTCAACGCCATCTATGAGTCCGCTCCCGAAACCCCCACAAAATGGAAGACGCCAACTGGTGGTGGCGGTATGATACCTGCAAGAGACTCGAGATTCCTGCCTTGGTCAGCCCGAAGAGTCGCTGTAGCTGACCTCTGGTGAGGTGGCGCCTGGAAATCAGCGCCATCTGTTATGATATCAGTTGCATGTCAATGTCAGAGTCCGTAAGTGGCATTTCCTAGTTTCACAAGTACCAGCCAGTTTACTGATGACGTGTCTCTATCCACAGAGGCGACGTAGGGCTGCAGTGGTACGAAGACAATCAGTCTACCCAGTCTACCCTATTATCTCTCTACTCCATTCTGCTTTATGTGAGCAGTGAGCTGCCGCCGAAGAGGAACTGAGTAGTTTATGCTGTCTGCCTGTGAAGTGGCAATGACAGAATTCGGCTTATCCCAGGACTGGCTAGAGGAAGAGACGACCGGCAGTGAGGTGCTACGGAGGAGTGTAACTAACTAGTTACAAGAAGCTCCTGCCAGGGCCTCGCTACCCTTGTATTTGTTCATGTAGAGGCCCAGCAGCGCGAGGCTCATGTTCTCTGCCAGCACCAGGCTGGAGAGTGATTGTGGACGTTCACAAGGAGCACCTAGTGATACTGTAGATAGGCTGGCCCATGGCTAGGGTAGACTCGATTGTGTTTCCCAGTACTGGTTGAGGACTGTACTGTGTGTTGAGGAAACACGGAAGTTGACAAGGCTGCATTTGCATGAGCATCGAGGAGCGCTTAGTGTCCTATGAGAACGACACATGTGTATGTATCAGTGTAGCAATACTTCGTTTATGATTCCATTTAAGGTGATGGAAAAGTGATGTGAATATATTGATAAAGGATGAAGTGTCGTATTCCTTTCTACTCCCCCCCCTTGTTTTTTTACTTGCATTACCAAGCCTACTCCTTGAAAGCCACTACCAACTTGGGGTCGGATACTAGTACTTGGGTTCCTCCAGCAAAGAACCCGGTTGCGACCCATAGTGGCCGTAACACTCCCAAACATTCTCCCTAACATTCTCCCTACATAATATGATCCCACCCTAATATTCTCACTACATGATATTCTCACTCCCCAACATTCTCGCTTCCTAGCATTCTCTTTCCTAATGTTCTCTTTCCTAAAATTCTCCCTCCCTAACATTTTCATTACCAGCATTCTCACTTGGTTATTCTCAATGTTCCTCCTGGTTATCTGTGCTGTGTTCCTCTTATTTGTATGTGCTGTGTTCTACTTGGTTACCCTCTCCCCATCCGGCCCGTTGGCGTCGTGAGAGGGCTTAGTAGACGGCTGCTGGAGTGTGATGCTCCGTGGGACAGTCTTCTGTCCTTTTATGGCCTTGCACTCCTGCTGCTGTCTTTTCTAATTGTGCCGGATCGCTTTCCTTTTCCTTATGTTTCGTTTTTCTCCCCTCTTCTCCTATCTGTTTGTCGTTTCCTGCCGACCTTTTGCTTGTTTTGGATTCTTCCTTTGGACTTCTTCTATTTTGACGCCCGGGTGCTTGAGGAGGCATACTCTTGCACCCGTAGAACTGTAGTACCCAACGTCGAGAGCGAGGGGAACCTTTTATTGTCAATCCCCCTTTCGTCGCTGAACCCGATCTCGACGGACTCACGGTTCTTAAGGTGGCGTTTGTGGGGCGTATACNAGATAACCAAGAGGAACACAGCATGGATAACCAAGAAGAACACAGCATGGATAACCAAGAGGAACACAGCATGGATAACCAAGAGGAACACAACACAGATAACCAAGAGGAACATAGCACAGATGACCAAGAGGAACGCAGCACATGTAACCAAGAGGAACACAGCACAGATAACCAAGAGGAACACAGCACAGATAACCAAGAGGAGCACAGCACGGATAACCAAGAGGAACACAGCACATATAACCAAGAGGAACGCAGCACAGATAACCAAGAGGAACACTGCACGGATAACCAAGAGGAACACAGCACATATAACCAATAGGAACACAGCACAGATAACCAAGAGGAACGCAGCACATATAACCAAGAGGAACACAGCACAGATAACCAAGAGGAACACAGCACATATAACCAAGAGGAGCACAGCACGGATAACCAAGAGGAACACAGCACAGATAACCAAGAGGAACACAGCACATATAACCAAGAGGAACACAGCACAGATAACCAAGAGGAACACAGCACAGATAACCAAGAGGAACGCAGCACAGATAACCAAGAGGAACACAGCACATATAACCAAGAGGAACACAGCACAGATAACCAAGAGGAACACAGCACAGATAACCAAGAGGAGCACAGCACGGATAACCAAGAGGAACACAGCACAGATAACCAAGAGGAACGCAGCACAGATAACTAAGAGGAACTCAGCAGGTTACATCCTCCCAGGTGGTGGCCAACCGGTTTTATCTTGGTGATTGTCGTCCAGGAAATTTACTATTTTCCTAGTGTGAAATCTCGCCAGTGTTTGAGGAGTAAATAGTGTTGACATTAGTGTTAAAGTTCAGGCAGGGTTCCCCACACACACAGCATCTGCAGAAGACCACAGAATAAATACTCTGATAAGTGGGAATTACATTCATGGTCAGGGAAACTTGTTTGGTTGTTGTTGGTTAAGAATCAGCAAGTCGAAACAAAAGTCCCAAGTAGCACGGGCTATGGTGAGCCCGTAGTGGGCTTGTGACGTTTTGGGTTATCGAGGTCATTGTAGGGAGGTGACTCACGTTCCCCAGGACGCAACCAACAACAGTAGCCTATATCCAAGGTCACTCTTTACTGCAAGGTGAACAGGAGATTGAGAAGTAAGATCACTCTGGCCAACGACTGACCTTCTCCGTGATGTAAATCACAACAGGAGCTTAACTCCGGAATTCCTACTTAATGCTACGAATATCTATACATTTTTTTTCAAAGAATCATGCACAAACGTCTTGTGTTGCCTGGGAGCCGATCTAGCGACCACTTAGTTGTGAACCCTCGCTGGAATATTTCCCGTCCTCCCTCCTTAATTATCACTCCCTAACATTCTCCCTACCTATTTATCACTCCCTAACATTCTCCCTCCCTAATTATCATTCCCTAACATTCTCCCTCCCTATCATATTCCCTCCTATCATTCTCACTCCTAAATAGTCTTACTTCCTAACATTCTCCTTCCTAAACATTTTCACTCCCAAAACATTCTCACTCCCCCAACATTCTCCCTCACTAACATTCTCCCTCCTGTTACTAACCCGACTCCATCGTCGGAGCATGGAGCAGCGACGTCAATGCCATCTGTGAGTCCGCTCCAGAAACCCCCACAAAATGGACGACGCCAACTGGTGGTGGCGGTATGATACCTGCAAGAGACTCGAGATTCCTGCCTTGGTCAGCCCGGAGAGTCACTGTAGCTGACCTCTGGTGAGGTGGCGCCTCGAAATCAGCGCCATCTGTTATGATATCTGTTGCATGTCAATGTCAGAGTCCGTAAGTGGCATTTCCTAGTTTCACAAGTACCAGCCAGTTTACTGATGACGTGTCTCTATCCACAGAGGCGACGTAGGGCTGCAGTGGTACGAAGACAATCAGTCTACCCAGTCTACCCTATTATCTCTCTACTTCATTGTTTTACGTGAGCAGTGAGCTGCCGCCGAAGAGGAACTAAGTAGTTTATGCTGCCTGCCTGTGAAGTGGCAATGACAGAATTCGGCTTATCCCAGGACTGGCTAGAGGAAGAGACGACCGGCAGTGAGGTACTAGGAGGAGTGTAACTAGCTAGTTACAAGAAGCTCCTGCCAGGGCCTCGCTACCCTTGTATTTGTTCAAGTAGAGGCCCAGCAGCGCGAGGCTGATGTTCTCTGCCAGCACCAGGCTGGAGAGTGATTGTGGACGTTCACAAGGAGCACCTAGTGATACTGTAGATAGGCTGGTCCATGGCTAGGGTAGACTCGATGGTGTTTCCCAGTACTGGTTGAGGACGGTACTGTGCGTTGAGGAAACACGGAAGTTGACAAGGCTGCATTTGCATGAGCATCGAGGAGCGCTTAGTGTCCTATGAGAACGACACATGTGTATATATCAGTGTAGTAATACTTCGTTTGATTCAATTTAAGGTGATGGAAAAGTGATATGTGAATATATTGATAAAGGATGAAGTGTCGTACTCCGTTCTACTCCCCCCCCCCTTGTTTTTTTACTTGCATTACCAAGCCTACTCCTTGAAAGCCACTACCAACTTGGGGTCGGATACTAGTACTTGGGGTTCCTCCAGCAAAGAACCCGGATGCGACCATAGTGGCCGTAACACACCATACATTCTGCCTACCAAACATTCTCCCAACATAACATGATCCCACCCTAATATTCTCACTACATGATATTCTCACTCCCCAACATTCTCACTTCCTAGCATTCTCTTTCCTAACGTTCTCTTTCCTAAAATTCTCCCTCCCTAACATTTTCATTACCAGCATTCTCACTTGGTTATTCTCAATGTTCCTCCTGGTCATCTGTGCTGTGTTCCTCTTATTTATCTGTGCTGTGTTCCTCTTATTTATCTGTGCTGTGTTCTACTTGGTTATATGTGATGTGCTTCTCTTGGTTATCTGTGCTGTGTTCCTTTTGTTTTTTTTTGTGCTCTTCGTCTTGGTTATCTGTGCCGTTCCTCTTGGTTATCTGTGTATTGTTCCTCTTGGTTATCTGTACTGTGTTTCTTTACGTTATCTGAGAAACACAGACGACAGATATCGACAATTGACAAAACAATTATACATCAGCGAAGCACTATATCTATCTCGAAATGATAGAATATCTGTATTTCTGTCTATTGTATACACCTAGTTGCATTCACCTAGTTATGATTGCAGGGGTTAAGCTCTGCTCTTTCGGCCCGCCTCTAAACTATCAATCAATCAACTGCTACTAACTACCTTTTTTACACACACACACACACACACACGGGCTGGTGGCCGAGCGGACAGCATGCTGGACATGTGATCCTGTGGTCCCGGGTTCGATCCCGGGCGCCGGAGAGAAACAATGGTCAGAGTTAATTTCACCCTAATGCTTCTGTTACCTAGCAGTAAATAGGTACCTGGGAGTTAGTCAGCTGTCACGGGCTGCTTTCTGGGGTATGTGTGTGTGTTGTGGGGGGAAAAAAAGTAGTTCGTAACAGTTGAGAGGCGGGCCGAAAGAGCAGAGCTCAACCCCCGCAAACACAAGTAGGTGAATACAACTAGATGAATACACACACACACACACACACACTTTGCTTGCTACTCTCCATACTGGAGAGTCACTGAAGACGGGAGTCCTACCGGAAATATGGAAGACGGCTAATTTGGTCCCAATATATATAAAAAAGTGGCAGACTACAGGCCAGTGTCCTTGACTTCTATACCATTCAAGGTGATGGAGAAGATGGTGAGAAAAAACCTAGTAACACATCTGGAGAGAAGGGACTTCGTGACAAATCGCCAACATGGGTTCAGGGAGTGTAAATATTGCCTTATTGGCTTATTAGAATTCTACGATCAGGTGACAAAGATTAAGCAAGAAAGAGAAGGATGGGCGGACTGCATTTTCTTGGACTGTTGGAAACTTTTGACACAGGACCCCATAAGAGACTGGTACATAAGTTGTAGAGACAGGCAGAAGTGACTAGTAAGGTGATTCAGTGGATAAAGGATTACCTTGGCAAAAGGAAGCAGCCAGTTACAGTGAGGGGTGAGACCTCAGTTGGGCGTGAAGTCACCAGTGGAATCCTAGAGGGCTCTGTACTCGGTCCAATCCTGTTTCTGATATACGTAAATGACCTCCCGGAGGGTATAGACTCATTCCTCTCAATGTTTGCTGACGATGCCAAAATTATGAGAAGGATTAAGAAAGAGGAGGATTGCTTGAGGCTTCTAGAAGACCTAGACAAACTGAATGAATGGTTGAATAAATGGTTGTTAGAATTTAACCCAAGCAAATGTAATGTAAAAAAGATAGTTGTAAGCAGCAGGAGGCCAGATACAAGGTATCATTTGGGATATGAAATTCTTCAAGAGTCAGAGAGAGAGAGAGAGAGACTTGGGGGTTGATATCACGTCAGACCTGTCCCCCTGCAGAAGCACGTATAAAGAGGATAACATCAGCGGCATATTCCAGGTTGGCCAACATATGAACGGCATTTAGAAACTTGTATAAAGAATCATTCATAACTTTGTATAACACTGTTATGAAAAAGTTACTTGTTATGGGGGGTATGAGGTATTACTGAGAGGGCCAGTAGCTTGAATCAAGATGTAACAAAAATAGTGGGGTTGATAGGCCCGGCCTCCAAGGAACATAGGCTCCTGTTAATGCTTCAAGGTTTTAGACTACAGGTCTGCTGTCTAGTATACAATCACCTACACCACTTCAACAGGCTTAATGGATACACCTCAAAAAGTAACTTATTTATTAATCCCTCTAACAACCCCCCATATACATTACTATAATAACAACACTTTACCACACTATCTTACGTTAACTACCTTGGTCCACATAGGCAGGACACAAGGCTTACACTTGGGCAAAACTAGGGTAAAGTCTACTTAAATTGAGGCACATGAAAGGCTTGAAGCAGCCTAGAGTAGCTAAGCCCCACATGGTACCCTAGTCACAACACCATACACTTAGGGATGTCCAAAACACTGGCTTAGACTACTCAATAACTACAACTTTTGCCAGAGACCGGTAACACAGGGTTATACTTAACTTAGAGAATCACTGTAGACTAAGGTAAGGGAAAGTGAGAAGGAGGAGGAGAATGGAGACAGAGCCAAACAAGGACGATGTTGCCACAAGCACAGCAAGACCAGAAAAGGAGGAACCAGCACTCAGTCCTCGATCTCTCTCGCGGTGTTGTTGCCGGGAAGCTACCTAGTTGACTGTGCAGTTACAAACAATACAAGTCTTCACCAGCCTTCATTACTAGTTACTTTGATAGTTCTAAGATTAGCTGATAACAAGTTCATTATTATATTTAATCAACAACGAGCTCAGAGTCTGAATGCTGTGTGAGAAACAAGATTCATTTTATGTTTGGCAAGGGCGACGGGAATAAGGCATACCCCCAGTTTTAAGGAGCCATGATATAAATGTTATTGTAATTATATATCCTTCTTACATGATCCAATTCTATGAATTAATGTAAAGTAATTATTTAGAGCTCAATTTGACTTCTGGTTTCCAACTAAGGAACCCAGGGTCGTAACACTCCAACCTCCTTCAGAGAGAAAAAAAATGTGGCTACTAGAATAGTAGTCATATTTTTTGTAAAAGAATGAAAAGAGAATAAAAAGGAAAATCTATGCAATAAAGAATATCAACCAAAAACAAAAAATTCTCTGCAAGAAAAAGCTCAAAGGAATTCTCTGAAAGAAAAAGCACACAAAAATAAATTTTCTGAAAGAAAAAGCACACACAAAAAGGAATTCTCTGAAAGAAAAGGCACATACAAAAAAACGGGGAAGTAAATAAATTTGATACGGAATATTTAATGTCACAGGAGAACCTAAAAAAGTAACTAAAGCATGACAGTTGGTATATGGCTTCCTGTGGCTCAGCTGAATGTTACTCAGGTAACCGGGACAGTGCATCAGCTATCATGTTGAGCCGGCCCGGTAGGTGGGTAATGGAAAAATTGAAGTCCTGTAGGTACAATGCCCACCTGAGTATGCGTTTATTTTTCCCCTTCATTTGGTTTATAAACACTAGTGGATTATGGTCCTTGTACACTTCCACTATATTCGTTGTTAGATAAACCTCAAATTTTTACATTTTAACACTAGCGACAATGCTTCTTTTTCTACCACTGAATAATTGCGTTGTGCCTTGTCAAATTTACAGAGTAATAGTATACGGGGTGGTCCACTTGATCATCTCCAGTTTACAACAACACTGCACCAGCACCCGAGTCAGACGTGTCAACATGAATTTTAAACGGTCGGTCATCTTGGACTAGCGAGCACTGGGTGGAAGCTAAAATCAATTAAAAATTTTTAAACGCGGTCTAGTATTTGACCACTTAAATCTAACGGCCTTCCGCAACAAGTATGTGAGAGGCGTGGCGACACTGGAAAAGTTCTGACAAAAGCGCCGTAGTATGCACAATACCGATAAACCTTTCAACGTCCTTTTTAGACTGGAGCACTGGATACTCCAGATTTGCACTGATTTTATCTTGCCAAGGTAACACTTTTCCTTGGCCCACTTCATAACCGAGGTACATCACTGTGCCATGGCCAAAATGACAATTTTTTGCATTTAAGGTTAGATTTGCACTTTTCAAAACTGTGAACAACTGGTATAACCTGTGTGGTCAGCCCAATTTCTATCAAAAACACAATGTCATCTAAATACACCCGACAATTTGGCACATTAGTGACCAGAGAGTTCACTAGCCTCTGGACCGTTGCAAGGGCATTATGCAAGCCGAACGGTAACACTTTATATGCGAAGACACCATCGGGTGTTACGAACGCAGTTAGTTGCTTAGCATGTTCGGTGAGCGGCATCTGATAGTATCCTTTTGAGAGATCGAATTTCGAGACGTATGTGGCATTTCTGATCTTGTCGATGCAGTCACAATGGTCACATTGTTGAGCTGCCGATAGTCGGTGCATAATCGCCAGGAGCCGTCTGGTTTGGCGACCGAAAGGCAGGGTGAGCATCAAGAGCCCTGGCTCGGCCGGATGAGGCCGGGCTGGAGCAGGAAATCTACTTCGTTCTGCATGATGGCCTTTTTTTCTGGACTCATCCGATAGGGTTGAAGACGAATGGGGGTGTAGTCCGTCAACTTGACAACATGGTAGATGGCATCAGCCTGGGTCAGGACCTCGCGGAACAGACTGGAGAATTCGTCATGTAACGACTGCACCTCTTCACGTTAAGCCATCTGCAAATGGGACAGTCTCTCCTCCACAACATTCACAGAACTAGAATTATTGAGAAAGAGATTAGTTGGGTCCCCAGAACAATCATCCCCTCCCTCACTGGAAAAGGAAACATTGGTTAGAGTTACGGGCCTGGGGCCCTGGAACTTCTTCAAACGGTTCAAGTGTACAAGCATCACCTGGTTACTCTTGTCAGATTGCCTGACTTTGTATGTGAGGTCCCCAACCTTTTCTGTCACAATATAGGGGCCTTCGTACTTGTGGGACATATTGTTCCCTAGCCGAGGCTTTAATACCAGGACAGGGTCACCAGGCTGAAATACTCGCAACTTAGCCTTAGCATCGTGTCGTTCTTTCATATTTTCTTGGGCTTTCCCAAGATACTTTAGTGCAGCCGCCTTGCAGTCCCTGAGTCTCTGGTGGTGTTGCGCAAAGAAAGCCGAACCTTCGGTCAACGTCACGTTCCCTAACAGATTCTCCTGTAACATTTGCAAGGGTCCACGAACCTTATGGCCAAAGACTAACTCAAAAGGTGAACAACCCAGTGAACTTCGCAACCCCTCACGAGCAGCAAACAAAACATAAGGCAGGTTCTCATCCCAAAATTTGTGGGAATTCTCTCACGATGTCTTCAGCATCTGCTTAAGGGTTTGATGGAACCGCTCAACTACCCCCTGACTCTGTGGATGATATGGGCTAGAAACCTTATGAGTTATTCCATGGTCCTTACAGAAGTTCTAAAAAATATCAGACTTAAAATTAGTAACATTGTCAGTTTGCACGACCCGAGGCAGTCCAAAGGTAGAAAAAATTGCAACATACAAGCAACAACAGTCTTTTCTCGGATGTTCCTTACAGCAGAAGCCTCAGGGTAATGGGTCGTGATACACATCATGGTTATCAGGTAAATATTTCCAGACTTAGTTCTAGGTAATGAACCAACACAGTCCATTACCACATGAGAAAATGGTTCCTCTGGCACGACAATAGGCCTTAGAGGAGCTTTAGGTGGTGTCTGGTTTGGTTTCGCAACAAGCTGACAAGGAATACATGCGTTACAAAATTTTGCCACATAGCTTTTCAGCTTGGGCCAGAAGAAATATTTTAAGATTTTGTGATAGGTGATATTATTACATTGATGTCCCTCCATAGGATCATCATGAGCAGCTGCCAAAACTCTCTCCCTATAGCAGGTAGGCAACATAACCTGGTGGACTACCTCCCACTCATTTGACAAGGGAGAACTCTGTGGTCTCCATTTTCTCATCAAAATCTGATCATTGTAATAGTACCCGGTTGCTGCATCTACAATCTCCTCCTTAGAGAGAGCTACATCGTGACATTCTGCAAGACTGAGGTCAGCTTCCTGTAAATCACTCAAGGATGTATCCATGCCTTGGTCAGATGCCATTGGCCGAGGCTCAACAGTGTTCTCCTCCACCTCCTCACTATTCTCAGTAAGAGGCGATAGTAGGCTCTCCACAATGTCCTCTGCCTCGTCATCGAGTCAGGCCATGAACGTGTCCACAAGGTCCACTTGGCTTTCACCACTCGGAAAGTTCCTCGTGTCCTCGGGATTTACCACCTTGGCAACCACAGAGCTGCCCTTACATTTAATTCCCATAGACCTGGTCACCGCACATACAGGGTATACAACATTATCCTCTGCGGCGGGTAGATCCAGGGAATAGGCAACATAATAAGCAATATGGAGTCCCCTGCCTTATCCCCCTGCTAAATCATTACCCACTATTACATCAACATTAGGGAAAGGTATGTAAGACATGACTCCAACTGTACAAACACCCTTGTGGAAATCAGATTCCAGGGTAACCTTACAGAGGGGGTACTGCTCGAGTATCATTAGTGACACCCTCGACCAGTATGACCTCTCCAATGTCGAGAGTGTTGGCACCTTGCAATGCAATCTCTAAAATTAAAGTCTGGATGGCACCGGTGTCTCGGAAGATCACCACGTCCTTCCAGGAAGAGTCCTCAGGCAACAACAGTCTCCCTTTCGACAAGAATGGGGTAAGCAGGTCCAACCACTGTGGGTTGGAGGTCTTATTAAATAAATAAATAAATAAATAAATAAATAAATAAATAAATATAATGTTTATTTNACCAAGAGGAACACAGCACATATAACCAAGAGGAACGCAGCACAGTTAACCAAGAGGAACACAGCACAGATAACCAAAAGGAACACAGCACAGATAACCAAGAGGCATACAGCACGGATAAGCAAGAGAACACAGCACAGATAACCAAGAGGAACACAGCACAGATAACCAAGAGGAACACAGCACAGATAACCAAGAGGAACACAGCACATATAAACAAGAGGAACACAGCACAGATAACCAAGAGGACACAGCACAGATAACCAAGAGGAACACAGCACGGATAACCAAGAGGAACGCAGTACATATAACCAAGGAACACAGCACTGATAACCAAGAGGAACACAGCACGGATAACCAGAGGAACACAGCACGGATAACAAGAGGAACACAGCACGGATAACCAAGAGGAACACAGCATGGATAACCAAGAGGAACACAGCACGATAACCAAGAGGAACACAGCACAGATACCCAAGAGGAACCAGCACAGATAACCAAGAGGAACACAGCACGGATAACCAAGAGGAACACAGCATGGATAACCAAGAGGAACACAGCACAGATAACCAAGAGGAACACAGCACAGATAACCAAGAGGAACACAGCACGTATAACCAAGAGGAACACAGCACAGATAACCAAGAGGAACACAGCACAGATAACCAAAAGGAACACAGCACAGATAACCAAGAGGAACACAGCACGTATAACCAAGAGGAACACAGCACAGATAACCAAGAGGAACACAGCACGGATAACCAAGAGGAACACAGCACATATAACCAAGAGGAACACAGCACAGATAAAACACAGAGGAACACAGCACAGATAACCAAAAGGAACACAGCATGGATAACCAAGAGGAACACAGCACATATAACCAAGAGGACACAGCACATATAACCAAGAGAACACAGCACATATAACCAAGAGGAACGCAGCACAGATAACAAGAGGAACACAGCACATATAACCAAGAGGAACACAGCACATGTAACCAAGAGGAACGCAGCACAGATAACCAAGAGGAACACAGCACGGATAACCAAGAGGAACACAGCACATATAACCAGAGGAACGCAGCACAGATAACCAAGAGAGCACAGCAGGTTATAACCCAGTGGGCCAACCTGTTTTGTCTTGGTGAATCTCGTCAGGAATTTACTATTTTCCTAGTTTGAAATCTCGCCAGTTTTGATGAGTAAATAGTGTTGATATTTTGCAGGTTCGGCAGGGTTCCCCACACACACACGGATATCTGTAGAGGCCACAGAATAATACCTGGTGGTGCAAATTGCATTCATGGTCAGGAAACTTGTTAGGTCGTTGTTGTTGGTAAGAATCAGCAACTCGAAACAAAAGTCCCAAGTAGCACGGGCTATGATGAGCCCGTAGTGGGCTTGTGACCTTTAGGGTTATCGAGGTCATTATAGGGAGGTGACTCACGTACCCCAGGACGCAACCAACAACAGTAGCCTATCTTCAAGGTCACTATTTACTGCAAGGTGAACAGGAGATTCAGAAGTAAGATCACTCTGGCCAACGACTGACCTTCTCCGTGATGTAAATCACAACAGGAGAATATCTATACTTTTTTTTCAAAGAATCATGCACAAACGTCTTGTGTTGCCTGGGAGCCGATCTAGCGACCACTCAGTTGTGAACCCTCGCTGGAATATTTCCCGTCCTCCCTCCTTAATTATCACTCCCTAACATTCTCCCTACCTATTTATCACACCCTAACATTCTCCTCCCTAATTATCATTCCCTAACATTCTCCCTCCCTATCATATTCCCTCCCTATCATTCTCACTCTCCTAAATAGTCTTACTTCCTAACATTTCTCCTTCCTAAACATTTTCACTCTTTTTTATTCTTACTCCCCTAACATTCTCCCTCACTACCATTCTGCCTCCCTAACATTCTCCCTCCTGTTACTAACCAAACTCCATCGTCGGAGCATGGAGCAGCGACGTCAACGCCATCTATGAGTCCGCTCCCGAAACCCCACAAAATGGAGACGCCAACTGGTGGTGGCGGTATGATACCTGCAAGAGACTCGAGATTCCTGCCTTGGTCAGCCCGAAGAGTCGCTGTAGCTGACCTCTGGTGAGGTGGCGCCTGGAAATCAGCGCCATCTGTTATGATATCAGTTGCATGTCAATGTCAGAGTCCGTAAGTGGCATTTCCTAGTTTCACAAGTACCAGCCAGTTTACTGATGACGTGTCTCTATCCACAGAGGCGACGTAGAGCTGCAGTGGTACGAAGACAATCAGTCTACCCAGTCTACCCTATTATCTCTCTACTCCATTCTGCTTTATGTGAGCAGTGAGCTGCCGCCGAAGAGGAACTGAGTAGTTTATGCTGTCTGCCTGTGAAGTGGCAATGACAGAATTCGGCTTATCCCAGGACTGGCTAGAGGAAGAGACGACCGGCAGTGAGGTGCTACGGAGGAGTGTAACTAACTAGTTACAAGAAGCTCCTGCCAGGGCCTCGCTACCCTTGTATTTGTTCATGTAGAGGCCCAGCAGCGCGAGGCTCATGTTCTCTGCCAGCACCAGGCTGGAGAGTGATTGTGGACGTTCACAAGGAGCACCTAGTGATACTGTAGATAGGCTGGCCCATGGCTAGGGTAGACTCGATTGTGTTTCCCAGTACTGGTTGAGGACTGTACTGTGTGTTGAGGAAACACGGAAGTTGACAAGGCTGCATTTGCATGAGCATCGAGGAGCGCTTAGTGTCCTATGAGAACGACACATGTGTATGTATCAGTGTAGCAATACTTCGTTTATGATTCCATTTAAGGTGATGGAAAAGTGATGTGAATATATTGATAAAGGATGAAGTGTCGTATTCCTTTCTACTCCCCCCCCTTGTTTTTTTACTTGCATTACCAAGCCTACTCCTTGAAAGCCACTACCAACTTGGGGTCGGATACTAGTACTTGGGTTCCTCCAGCAAAGAACCCGGTTGCGACCCATAGTGGCCGTAACACTCCCAAACATTCTCCCTAACATTCTCCCTACATAATATGATCCCACCCTAATATTCTCACTACATGATATTCTCACTCCCCAACATTCTCGCTTCCTAGCATTCTCTTTCCTAATGTTCTCTTTCCTAAATTCTCCCTCCCTAACATTTTCATTACCAGCATTCTCACTTGGTTATTCTCAATGTTCCTCCTGTTATCTGTGCTGT